>NW_019379920.1:112906-138747 GCF_000648655.2 Copidosoma floridanum
GAATCATTTTTTGTGACTACTCAGTTATCAAGCTCTTATTACAATAGATAGATAAAAAACTAAATCCTATTCAATCTGGCAATAATAGACAACATTAACATAAATTCCAAAACAATTATGAATATTATATTTTAAATAAATTTTTTTAACAATTTTAATAACTGTTGTATCCATCACAAAGCATTAAGATATCATTATGAGTTTTAATTAATTCAACTATAACATGTATAACAATTATACATAATTAATAATTGAGTAATTCATAAAAAATGTTATTTCTTATAAAAATATTTAGATATCAGTTCTTTAGGAAGATCTGACCTTCCCTATGTTAGAGAGGTTAAACTTACAAAATTTCAAAGCTGCATGGAGTGAGCTATTTTGAATTACTTATTGTGGGAAATATGTTGAAAAATAAAAAAAAATATACACTTTCCCTATTTTCTTTAATTTAATAACATATTTCTTTTTGGCTGAGAAATCAAAATCTTTACTCTTGGCTACTGCTATAAACACAAATACGGTTTTAACAGCTACCTCTGTTTTGGATGTTGTTAATAAATAGTGGTCCTAGAGGCAAAGCACAGCTAAGGGAACAAAGAAAGAAAATAGGATTCAAATTAAATATTAGTAAAAAAAATATTTCAAGAAATTTTATAGCTTATCGATTCAGGAATTGAACTTAATATCTGCACACACAATTATCATTGACTTTATCTTCGTAGTGCAAAATAAGTGGAGTATGATATTGCTAGGCATTGCATTTTTCTTTTAAATACTCCTTTATATGTTGCACGCGCTTATTTCTATTACAAGTGATTTTGCGCTTACACTACAGATTTAATATATTAACGTAGCCTACATATTTTTGCATTATAGAACACGAAATACTTCTATTAAAACCTTATCAACTAGGCTTCCACATAAGACCTTGTAATACTTTTTTTTTTGTAAATACAGTCTTAAAAAATGAACATTCTTAGCTTACAGTTTTATTATTATTAAACATGTAAACTCTATCTTAATATGAACCAATATTTGCTGTTATCATCCAAATCACTACACAAAGCCCTTTATATTCTCATCCTAGCTTAGTCTTCAATTATTTCTAGTTATGTTGAATCGTATCATGTTTTCTTCACGCATTTTGTGTATTTATTCCTTGATTTGTAATCCACACGTTTGACATTTCCACGCTTAAACATGAGTTCTCTCACTATCTAAAGATATTTGCGCTTAAGATTATTTTTTAAATCGTTAATTCCTATTTAATATCACAAGCGACAAACAGCGCCGCTCTGGCGGTTGAAATGTGAACTAGGTCTATCATCATGGATAAGTGGTAAATACCAGCAAAAAATCTGCAAAATATAGATAGCTCTTATTTTTAGTAAACATGACTTAACACTTGCTCTACATTGTGCCTAGCTGCAATCATAATTTAAGTGTAAATTAATGGAGTAATTTTTTACAGTACACTGAATAATAATAATTTTCATTAAAACTGGATCCAAGTGTGCAACATTAGCAAGTATCTTGGTAAAAATATGTTTGCAAGGCACAGTTTTTATGTAACTGACTTAAAAGCAAGTTAATTATGTATTATTATATAAATTATTACATTAGCAGCATCACTATAGATTCCTTATAAAACATCTGTTATAATAATTACTCCCAAAAAGTTCCCAGGATAATTACTCATCGTATTCTTGTTCTTATTATCCGGTACTGATTGTTTCATTATTAGGAGTTTTTTTATTACAAGCAGTGACTTTACCCAATAAGCTGGCTAGGTGGTGGTTTCCCTTAGAAACGGAATCCCTTGGAAGTCCAGACATATACAGAAAAAAATTCACTATTCATTTAAAAAATCGGATAAGAAGTTTTTCGGCATCCTGGATTCTCATTTCATCAAAAAAGTCCAAGAAAAAAAATCTTGACAATCTTCGATAGGACTCGAACCAACGACCCCTCGAATATCTCAGGCTAGAAAACTAGCACGCTAACCACTAAGCTATCAAAGTTTTTTGTGGTATAATACATGGCATTACCTAGCCAAAACCTCTTATCTAATGCCACATGTAAAACCATACATAATGCCACACGGCTTTCCGAAAGTTAGAACGGAAGTAATCACATATGAAATTCCGTCTTTTTTTAGGTGGGATGAGTTTCCTTAATCTTGCATCTCACGTGTTGATATAAGTCCTTATTTCTAATTAATGCTAGGTGATGCTGGGTGTCTAAGAATCGCGTTTGAAAGTCAAAATAATTTTTTTGAAGCTCATGATCACTTTGGTCACGTTTAATAAAATTTTAAGTGAGAGTAAAAATGTTCTCTATAGTCTTAGTTTTTTTTTTTTTAATCTTTCACTTATCAGAAGCCGAGATAAAAAACAAACCCCAAAAACCTTGTTTCCAGAATTGTGTTTTCTTTGCTTTCTATAAGGCTGTTGTTTTCCAATGCTATTATTAAAATAATAGGACTAAAAAAAAGAAATTAAGTTAATTGTTTTTTCTTTGCGCAGGTATTTATAAAAAACACACGGTCAAACTAATCAACTTTATGGAACATGATGTACGATCTGGTGAAGGCATGTTTTTTTTTGTTTTACTTTTACTATTTATTTTATGAAAATAATTTAAGTATTATATTAATCCTTTTAAAGTTAAAGTAAACAAAATAACTCATCTTTACTTATGATTAATTGTCAGAATAAAGGTAAAAAAATTGATTTAAAATATTACTAATAAAAGGAATAGTATTTATCTTAATTTTACTAAGGAGGTTCAGGGGTAAAAAATGCAGAGATCACGGTTATATCGATTTCTCTTAATAACCTACGATATGCCAAATTTGTATAAACTAAAACGAAATTTTCAAGCTTACTTTAAAAAGACTTATGAGAATGTTACTTATGTGATTAACATAGGCTCTTATCAGACATAACCTCATTTTTGTCGCTTACCTGAACAAAAGTTATTGGGAAATGCAAAAAATACTGAAAAAAGCTTACCTACGAATGAATGATAATTCTGTGATTCAGTGAGTAAAATTATAATCTATATTATAGAGAATCTCAAACAATGTCAACGTTAAACGTAAGCCACATATTACTTTTGTATGGTGCGAGAGGCGTTTGAGTAGTAAAGGGGACCAAGTTCTAGGGGCCAAAGGATTCTTCTTTCTCTTCTCTCTGAATGGTACTCTCGAACCTCCTTAAAGACTCTATAAAATGTGATTCTTGCTAACTATATTTATTGTTACAGAAGTTTTAAGAATAGTTACCGTTAAAGTTATTTTTGATTTTATTCTTAACTTTGTCTCCAAAATTAAATTATAAATTAACAAGAGCAACTATAAACTTCTGCTAATAATATAATACTTCTTTTCTATACATTTATTTGTCAAGCATACGAGAGTGTCTTGAAAATTTTTCGTTCATTTTTGAATATTTTTATGCTTTATTCTAGTTATCGTTGCATCGCATACGTATTCGTTTATACTACTCTAACGCAGTGACTATATTTTAAAACTATTAACAAATGTACAAGATAGTCTGTAACAGTTATCCATCAATGTGACTAAAAGTAAGATCTACTGGTACACCCTCTCTATTTAGGTTAAAAGATTTTCAAAGCACACTCGTAACATTACATGTTTTACTACAAGGTTCTACAGTATATGACAAAGTATTTTTCTATGTCAGTCCAGGATCATTCTTATTTACTGAAACACAAAGAAAAAAGATTTTATAAAAAGTTGTCTTAATTTAATACTTACTTTTTGCATAACAAATATTGCAGATGAGATGTACATTAAAGCAGCCAAGCAGAAGTATTCTAATAATAACGGTAAAGAGTACCCAGGTATTAATAAAAGTAACGTAATTGAGGGTAACGCATTAAAAAAACTTCTACCAAACCACAAAAGTCCAGTACAACATGATATTCCAAAGAATCATAGTATTCAAGAGATTACAAATGAGAAGCTTTCACTCAAGTCAACTCAAAGTTAGTAGTACACATTTATTAGTTTAAGCTTATACATTATGTTATTTGAATAATAATTTCTGATATACCATTAGAAAACTCACAATCAGTCTATCAAATTTTACGGCAAAGCAAAGATAAAAGTCTTTCTTTTTGCTTTATTATAACATTTTTATTATTTCAATATCTATGAATACATACATAGTATATGTATACTGAAGGGGGCTCATCACTTTGTCAAAAGATCGGAGATTGCACCCAAGTTGAAATCCATAGTCAAATGAGACTCAACGAACCTACAGTAAAAATTTTAGGGCATGTTGCCCACAAAAATAAAAATAAAATCTTTTAAAATTAAAGACTTTTTCATGGGTCTTATAAAGCATTTAGTGTTATCTAGCAGAAGTCGTAGCCTTTTTCGGTTAAAAGTTGAGCCGTATACTATAAAAACTGAAATTTGGTAGTTGCAATAATCCTCTTTTTTATGAAATCGTGGAAATCGACGTTTGCTGAGCGAATAAAAAGATATTGAGTGCGAAAGTTCAAGCTGGATATACACCTCATTTTTAATTCCATGTACATGTTCGGGGATACAAATATTAAAAATAAGAAGTTGTGACCTATAACTTATGTGGCACACAGTTTTTCAGATGCACATTATTGTAAAAATGTTGTTAAAAAAAATTTTTATCAACAGTAGTTGAAATAACCACATCGAATTAATAAGAAATAAGTATTTTTAAAAAACCTTTTGATCTTCATTTTGCATTCGGTCGCAGATAGAGACTTTTATAACGAGATAAATAATAATAATCATAATATAAATTGAATAAGATTTTTAAATATTTAATGGCGAACAAAAACTTACTATATTTTTTTTAATTCTTTCTCGATACTAGTAACACGTGGGTAGCCTTTAAAACTTTTGCTTTGGAACAACTTTAGCCGTTGTCAGCCACTTTTATCTAACACTTCAATTAAAATAGATTTATTTATTTGCATGTACACGAAACTGACAGGCAAACGCGTGACTTGGTCTGCTTGATAGAGGACATACACATTACGTTTTATACCTTAGTAAAAAAAAAATTTTATTAATTACATCGTTTTATAAAGTTTTCCACTTATACATATGTAGATCAGGTCTTGATATAAAGCACTAACTGCATTTTTATTCGTTTGTATTCCATAAATTTCAAATTCATGGAAATCTCACACAGTGGCCCTGCTTCATACAGCACTATCGTGATGAGCCTCCTCAAAGTAAACAATGTTAAGTAACTTTGCAATAAAAATATCCTGAATGTGTTAGATTTAACCCATTTATATTTTGTATTGTTTATATGCAAGTCGACTCATCTGATACTCTACAAAATATGTTATCTCGAAACTATATTTTTATGTTGTAGCATTAAATAAAATAAATACAACAATTATTATTCAACTTGAAAAATACTGAGAAGAATATTTAAATTAATTTTTTTAATGTAGCTACAAAGAATGGTATAGTAATTGAACTATTTACTGACATACAACCAACGGAGATCGAGCTATTTGAAGAACTGCCTGAAGAAGCTGATCAATTTACTCGTACGTAAAATTTTTGTACCAATTGCGTTGTTGCTCTATTGAACCAATTAATGTACTGAAATTTAAAAGTAAAGTTCAAATAGTCTTTTACAAGTTCAAGTTCGTTAAATCAGAGATCTTTGACGTTAGAAATGGTTAATATTAAGATTTAAATTGTTCTTTCTACTTGAAAAATTTTAACAGTTATGACAGAACGCTCTGAAAAAAATGTAGATCGATAAACTTTACAGTAAAAGAGGTTCTATAACATTTAATTCAGGTCAATTATTTAAGACACTTATCTATTATTTATTAGTATTCCAAAGACAATTTTCGTGTTCTTATATGTAGACTTTTCTAGTCTCCTTCATTGCTTTAACTATATAACGAACACAAATAAAACTGTGGCAGTATGGGCTATGCACTAATAAAAATAAAATATTCTAAAACAGAAATTACTCGTGATAGTGGATTTGAAGATCCTACTGACATCTCATCCATAGATAAAAACTTACAATACCAAGATAAGGAACAAAGTTATCGCCATAGTAATAACCAAACTACTAGTGAAGATGATGAAGATTATATAGATGATGAAGATGATAGTGAAGGTAGTCAATGGTCAGGAGACAGATCTTCAGTCGATAGCGATGTTGAGTCAGAAGAGGATGACGAAATTTTTCAGGATGACATAGAAGTTGTTAGAGACTTTGAAGAAACGCTCCCCTTACCTGAATTATCAGGTATGTATGTGTTTTAGAAAATAAATCATCATATTTATTAAATGAGTAACTTTTCTTAGGTAACTTATCATTCCATCATTCGAACGTGCAATTTAACAGTACTTTCAAAGATCCAACATCTCACAGCTGTTCAAATATTCACGAAGCGCAAAGTAATGCAACTGTCTCTCATGGTAGTTTTATATTTAAGCGTTTTTTTCTAATAACAATAATATTTATAATAGTATTACTATTAACAATTGTAAGTGGGTTTTTTACTTTTATTACTGGGCACTTATTACTTTCATGCTAATTGACTGTTGGTAAAAGGGTATCTGCATAAAATTTGTCCTTAAAAAATTAACTTATTTTCCATACTTTTGAAATATTTTTTTTTCTTTATCTTTTTAAGATGACATGTTTATTTAATTTGTTAACATACTTGAACGGTTTAATTTTTAGCAAAATTGTTATTTGTTAGGATATATCAGTGCCCTCCGGTGAATTTGGAAATTCAAAGTGATCAGTGATCCGTTGGGGGCGAAATGTGAGAAAATAAATAAATACAAGTAAAGTGTATTTAAATTTTCTTGCGTTGATTTATTAATACACAACGTTTCGCTGACAATATGCGTCAGCCTCATCAGGCGCAGGTACGTGAGAATTCGTAAGTTTGGTTGACTTACGAATTCTCGCGTATCTGCGCCTGATGAGGCTGACGCATATTGTCAGCGAAACGTTGTGTATTAATAAATCAACGTTAGAAAATTTAAATACACTTTACTTGTATTTTTTTGTTTTCTCATATTTCGCCCCCAACGGATCACTGATAACTTTGAATTTCTAAATTGTTATTTGTATCAAGTTTTACAACTCCATGTCAAAAATTGAAAAATGCAATTAAAGAAACTTCCATTCACCTTATCTAACTATTGCTTGTTGGTCTGTGCACGTTGAGATAAGTTATTCGTAATAAAATAATTTTTTTTTTCAATTAACAGTGAAATGCACTGTTTTCATAGAAAAATCTATAATCAATCATTATGCATATGAATATCTTTTTCAAATCATTATCAATCATTATACAATATCAATATCTTTTTCAAATTACTTAAATATTTTAAGGTCTTATTTATGTTTTTCTGTGATCCCATGCTGATATTATCTTACAACTACGTGCTGCGAAGATACTTTATTCAATAGTAAAATTTTTTTTAATCCTTATTAAATTTTAAGAATTAATATGCAGGTCTTGATGCCTAAGACAAAAAGTAAAAAAAAAAATTGATTACAGTTTTTATTTCTAAATTACTAAGATTGCGTTGATTTCTTACAACTCTGTTTTGAGTACAAGTTACTAATTTTATAATTGTAAGCTTTTCACAATTATCATACGTCAGTGTCAAATTCTTACACCTCTAAGTGTTCGTATGGGCCAGTGCTTATAGATGTCTGTTTTTTCATATTCTTCTATTTATTTCTATATTATTTCTTACTTTGTATCTATGGTTATATCATCTTTTGTTTACGTAGTTGTCAGTTCAAGTTTTTCTTATTTTGATTTTGCGCATTTGTCTGTGGTTGACTTTATTCTCTATTAACGAACTTATTTTATTCCTTCATTACAAACTTCTATCCCTGGTTTCTCTGTAATTTTAATTAGCAATTTTGAATTAATAAACATCACCTTTAGTTCTCTATGCCCGTATTTTTTTGCTGTTGATTTTTTTAAAAGTTTTTTTAAAGGATTTTTTAAAAAGATTGTTAATGCTAAAAAAATAACCAATAAATAATACCACAGTTTTTGCTAATAACGACTTATTGACCCTTTTCTCATTTATTTCAGATGACATTCAAAAAGACCCAAATTTTACAATAGATAATAATGCTAATAATCAGTCTCCTACGACTTCAAATCAAACTGTTACGAACACCCCAACAAAAGATCAGTCAAATGAAGATCCCAAGGAGCCTAATATTTTTGATGACTGTGCAAAAGAGAACTGTGAGGGTGTAGAAGCTCCAGACTATGACCAGATTAAAATAAGCGTAGTGACATCTGGTAAAAGAGTGAGACTTAATCATTTTTGCATATATTGTGGTAAAGATCAAACACACTTAAAACGACATCTTCAACGTAAGCACGGTCACTTAAAAGAAGTTATAGCTATGACTAGTAAAAGTAACCGTAATTTTTCTAGTAGAGCTCCAATGAAGCAATTGCTTCGTGCTGGAGATTATGTTTATAATATTAACAAGAAAGTCAACAAAGGTGATGTTCGTATCGCAAGGCAGCCGTCTAAAAAAGAGCATCTTGCCTCCGACTATTTGTCTTGCCCGAAGTGTAAAGTATTGATATTGATTGAAACCCTTACGCAACATGTCAAAGGATGCACTGGTCTAAATCCAGAGAAAAGTCATGATTTTGTTCGTATGGGTCGACGAATGATTCCAGCTTGCCATAAGACTGCAAACAACCTCATGCGCCAAAATATACTTGTATCGATTCGACAAGACAAAGAGTTCAAAGTTATGAAAAATGATCCACTCATAATTGAATACGGTAATGAGATAACATGTCATTTAAGAGGTCCACAACACAAGGCAAATATAGTTACACAGCTGCGACGTCTATCAAAAATTAAGTTAGCTCTCATGAAAGAGAATAATGGAATCAAGTATATGTCAGACTGCCTCGTACCCGAATTTAGCTCAGCAACCATAAAAGCAATCGAAAAATTGGCAAATAACGGGGAAGAAGTAGTCGAATTTTTGTGCCATCCAACTGTGGCACAGAATATGTTTACTCTCATTACCAAAGTTACCAATACCTACATTATTATGTGTATTAAAGAGGGTAAAAGTGAGTGTGTCAAAGTTGCTGAAGATTTTTTGAAGTGCGTACAAAACGATTACAAACGAAAACTTTCAAGAGTTGCAGCAGAATCACATGGAAATGCTAGAAGGCATAGGTCTGTTGCGATGCCCACAGCCGACGAAATAATAAATTTCCTAACTTATATAAGTAATGAAATGGTTTTTTTCTATAATACACTACAAGAAAAATATAGTGATGATGTATATCTCAAACTATCAAAATTGACTTTAACTTCACTTCAAGTGTATAATAGGAGACGTCCAGGTGATGTTGAAAGAATTTTAATTTCTGACTGGGAATGCCTCCGAAAAATAGATCATTCCATCAACTCCTATGAAAATCTAAGCGAAGGTTTACAGGATTTATCAAAAGAATTTGCTCTTATTACAACCAGAGGAAAGCTTGGGCGTGATGTTCAGTTGTTGGTGACGCCACAAGTTCAGATATGCATCAATTTACTGCTGAAAAATCGCCATAATATAAACATTGACTCAAGAAATAACTATATCTTCGCTCTGCCAAAAACACCCTTGAATGTTATCAGACATTTATCAGCATACGTGACATTAAGAAAGTTTGCTGTTGCAAGCGGTATTGAAAATCCAAAAATGTTCACAGCTACAAAACTACGCAAACAATTGGCAACTGCCTGCATACGATTGAATCTAAATGATGCAGATCTAAACGATCTAGCACGTTACATGGGACATCATAAGGACATTCATATATCGACTTACCGCCAAAACGTAGCTGAAAGAGATATTCCGATCTTCGTAAACTTTATCAATACAGCTTTATCAACAAATTCTAGTGATCCTAAAAATGGTAAGTCTCTAGTACGAATAACCTAAATGACATTATTAAAGTAATAGTGGTTTATTGTAAGCTTTAATCCAAAAATCGACAGCCTTAATTTCTTAAATTTGTCCAAGACTATTAATTATTGTTATTTACCTACTTAAATTTTTCTTAGTTCGTCTCTTTTGGGTCTGAAGGTTTTCGTTCTATATAACAAATGTCATACATAAAAAAACAAAGTAGTATCGTAAAGATCTTTTTATACCTGTGGCAAGTGAGTATAATTAAACAAATTTGGTAAATATATTAAGAGCCATAAAAAAACGTTTTGTCCAAGACTATTAATTATTGTTATTTACCTACTTAAATTTTTCTTAGTTCGTCTCTTTCGGGTCTAAAAGCTTCCGTTATATATAACAAATGTCATACATAAAAAAACGATGTAGTATCGTAAAGATCTTTTTATGCCTGTGGCAAGTGAGTATAATTAAACAAATTTAGTAAATATATTAAGAGCCATAAAAAAACATTTATAATAGTTTTATCCATTAAAATAGAATAATATTTAGATAAATTCCTAAACTGTCATTTTACATCACTTTACTTTACTACAAAATACTCTAGTTTTTTTACAGTTTATACTTATGACTTTTATTCTAGTCTCTTTCAAATTAAATCTATTATGTTTATTTTCTTCTTCCATTTACACTTCTTAGTATTTATATCTTTTAGACATCTTCGCACAGTATTCCCTCTATTTTTTTATTAATTCTAGGTTTTTGATATACCTATACTAAGTGCCTACGGTCCTCTACTTTGTCTTTCTATATTTTACATTTTATATCTTTATTGTCTTTTTAATATTACTTTTCTGTGTAGTTATTACCACAACAAAACGTGGAAACTGTCTTTCTATCTTCCATTGGCATATCTTTTTAAGGTGCATCGTTTTATCTCCCATTATTATATACTAGTACATATTATTGTACCTTAAATTTTCGAGCTTTCGTATTTTTTTCTTCTTTATCATGAATACTTTATTCACTAATAATTTTTCTTTTACCTTCTTTTTTAATTTTATTTCTCTCATATGCCTTGTTTCTTTTACTTTCTCTTCTCTTAATATTTCCAATCTCTTTTTTGACTCCTTTCAATGTATTCTCCTTATTCATCTTCCTTGTTTTTGTCTAGTACTTTCTTTTACAGTCTCATTTTTGAACTTCAAATTTTTTCTTCTAATTTTAATGCTCTTTATAAAGCCGTTATTTGAAGTTTTTGTATTTTGCACTTTTTTTATTTATATCGATTGGTGTATTGTAATCTTATCCTATTTGCCACTTCACATACCTTCTTACACTTTCTAACCTTCTTTCTTCTTCCTAGCTCCATATTGCTGCTCCAAATAATGCTATGCTTATCACTAGCACCACGTACAACTTGATTGTTCTTTTGTAGCTATTCTTAATCACTCTTTCTCCTATAATCCATGCATTTTTTATAGCAATCTCTGCTTTGGTCTTTTTCTCTCCCATATACCGATTGTTTTTAACATTTTTTTGTAATTTATGTCTCAAACACCTTATTTTATCAACTTTTTCTCATTCCCATGCCCAAACTCTATCTTATCTTTTTTTCTCTAAAACCAGAACTTTTGATTTTGCATCGCTCATTTTATTTGCTTCTTTTAAAGGGACTTTTTTTAACTTTCCTAACATTTTGTTTAATTCTTTCCTATATGCTGTTAAAACAATGTCATCTACGTAAGGCAGACTCTGTACTTTCTCGTTGTTTACTCTGCAATCTCCAAGTAGTCTTTTTTTTTTATTTCTCCTTCCAAGTCTCCTAAGTATACGTCAAATAGCGTCAAACTCATTGGACAGCTTTGTTTCACTCTCTTCTCCGTTCAGAATTCCTCTGATGTTTCTTCTCTCACATTAACCACATTTCTCATTTCTTTGTATATATCAATGATCAGATTAATTATTTTTCTATTTACTTTCATATCTTGCAACGTTATTTTGAATATATCTCTATCTACTTGGTTAAACGCCTTCTTCAGGTCTATAAAGCACGCAAATATTCTTTCTTCTGGTTTGCTCGATTGTTCTTCCACTATGTATGTCAAAGTGTACATAGCTTCTATCCCTTCTTTTCCTTCTGTGAAACCAAATTTGTTTTCTTCTAATTTTTTTTTTATTTCTTTACAACTCTGCATTACTAGTGATCTCTAGTGATCTCTGAGCTAAGCTTGCTAACTCGCGATCGCTATAGCAGTCTACGTTGTCTTTGTCACCTTTTTAAAAAATCGGGCATATCACAACTTTTTTCCGTTGTTCTGGCATGCTACCTTCTTTCCTTATCTTTTTTATTAGCTTCTACACGGCTGTCTCTACTTTTTTTGACATATATTTTCATATTTCATTTTCTATTTGACATCTTCTGGCGATTTTTCTAACTTCAATCTTGCAATCTTGTTTTTTCAATTGTTATTTGCTTAAATCTCCTTTATTCTCTGTATTTCTGTGAGTGCTTGTGCCTTCCTTCCTCTATTGTACTACTACAATTTCTGCCTCATTTTCGCCTTCCAGCTTTTTCCTGAAGTGTCTTCTCTAATCCTCTGTATCAATTTTTTAATTTATTTTTTTCTTTCTGTTTCTTAATCTGTTTTTACAATTCCGAGCCTTTCTTTCTAGTGTTGCCTTGCTTAAATTTTCCTTTTTTTTTCTTTCAAATCTTTTTTTTTGCCTCGCACCAGTTTTTGTACTACCTGTTCTTGTTATTAAAAAAGCTTTTCTCTATTTTTCTTTTCTTCATAGTTTTAATATTTTCCTTAATTCTCTTTCTTAAAAATTCCTTCTTTTATCGTATCATTTTTTTTCCCTAATGTTCATGCTTTAAATTGGTTTTCTTCTTATGTACTGATTTTTGTTTTTATACTTATATTTATTTGTTCTCAATACTACCAAAACTCTTATACATCGGCACTTTTGCTATTTCATAGGAATAGCACTCCCTTGTTTCTGGTTTTGCTTATCATCGAGGTAACTTAGATCGTAAAAATTTACCCATTTTATCTAATAACATATTTTGATCTTATATATTTTCCTCTGCAGTTGACCTCATCAATTTTCTCAATTCTTTTCTGTATTTCCAACTTTTTCATTTCTACCTTTAATTTTTCCTTTCAGTTTTTTTTTGTCCTTAAAATCAATTCGTCCTTCTTCCCTTTTAGTCCTAAATTTTCTATCTATTTCACGAGCTCTTTCTTCATTTCTCCCTTGGCTACTTCGCAGTTCCACACAAGGGCTAGATTTTCTTTCTTTTGTTTACATGATCTGCATTGTATTTTACTAAGTCCCTTGTTCCCGCCTTTACCTATGTTACCGCCCCTCATTCTTATCCATAGTTCTTTAAAGAAACCCTCCACTTCCTTATCCCATTATTTTTTTTGCTGAAAATCTTGCTCTAGGTACTTATACTGTTTATTATCCGAGGAGTTGTCAACCTTACCCCAGTCTCGTTGTATGTTTTGTTCTAGCCTAATTATAATGTTTGAATTAAATTTTCCCTCTATGTCAAACTCCTTTTTTTCTTGGATATTTTTCACTGGTGTTCCATCGCCTACATGCTGGAAAGCATGTCACCACCCACGTATCATGAAAATACGAAATAAAATACGCAGCTGCTGATAGCTTTCCCGCGTATACATATATCTACAGCAGTGCTCGTATACATATAAGTACAGCACGAGCCTTGTCTGTCACTTTTGACATCTGCTTCGTTGTTGTGTGCATTGTGCTTTTGAATTTTTTTTTTTAAAGTCAACGTTGCAGACGATATGTATTCTGCAGAGATAGGGGCTGAATCTTTCGAAAAAAAACGTTTGTGGAAAATTTCTTGTGCAGTCCACGAGTGCAGTTACAACAACAAAGCAGACGTCAAAAGTGACAGACGAGGCTCGTGATGTACCTATATGTATATGAGTACTGCTATAGATGTATGTATGCGCGGGAAAGCTATCAGCAGCTGCGTATTTTATTTAAGATTTTCGTGAGTTACATAGCTCTAGAGTATAAAAAAAGTTCACTGGGAGCTGCTCCCTGATGTAAATATGGTTCAGAAAGACACATGGGCCTGATTGTCATCGATCATTTAAACACGGAGGAAAAATAGCCTCCCAGTCCTATGCTGCGCCTGTATATGCGTTGACTCTTCAACGTCATGTTAAATTTATTACCCCCTCCAGTGGCCTATATTACATCCCAGTAAAGCAATGCCCGTATAGTTTTTCACATCCCTGTCGTTCCCTATATTTTAGATATACCCCTGCTATTTTCTACCCTTTTATTATATGCGCCTGATAAAAAATTTTGTTTATGACCCCTGTTAATTTCACCATCTAGTTCATGGGTTATTCTTTTATAAATTCTATCACTATCCCGTCTTCTCCAGCTGCCTTTCTCTTTTTCATTTTTTTGAGTGCCAAAATTACGTCTACAATCTCGATCTCTTTGTCTAATTCTTTAAGTTTATCGTGCTAATTTTCTAAGGCTACCCCTTCATATACTGCTTCTTCCACCCCCTTATCACCTTTCTCCTCACTATTTCTCGCCCCCAACGAAATCTTAAAATGTTCGTTCCATTCCACTTTTCTTATTTCTTTCCCTTTCAACTGTTTTCTTGGTCTAAAAGTTCTTATCGCATTCCAGAAATCTCTTGGTCCCTTGCTATTCTTAATCATTTTAAATTCTTCCTCCTTCCATTCTTTTTTCTGTTTTTTTTCATTCGCGAATGCGCTTTTTTCTCCTGTATAATTACTTCTATTAGTTATATCTTTCGACCTAAGCTACTTTTTGAAAAGCGTCCAAACTTTTTTTTGCTTTCTATATTCTTTTCCACCAAAGCTGTAATTCTCCGTAATCCCACTTTTGAATTGAACCATCTCCAGCTTCTCAGCTCCTTTTTTGTTAGCAAGTTGCACCATTTTTGTGCACCTTTTTTTGTAATACTTATACTATCTGCCTTCATTTCCATTGTCTCCTGACATTTTTTTTTTCTCAACCCACTTTTGCTTTAATTTTTTCTTGTATATTTTGTTTTTTGTTCTATTCTTATAGCTACAGGTAAGTGGTCAGATTTGATCCTGGGTATTATCTTTCATTCTTCTATACAACTTTCTTTACCTCTGTCCAATTCTTAAACTAGGTCAAGTACATAGTCACTACCCTCCCCAACGTTGGTAGACTACCTCTCCCAATCCTGTTTAGTACATCCATTTTTTATAACAAAACCATATTTATTACAAAATTTCAATAATTTTCTCCCCTCAGCATTTAATACTTTATCTTCAGAACTTGTTTTTTCACTTGCTTCATTAATGTCTACTGACTGTTCACAGCCAATTCTTGCATCAAAGTCTCCTGTTATCTATGTTGTTTGTTGAACACGTCGTTCTGCTCTCAGTTGTTTCTATGATGACTTGAGGGTCAGTGCCTAAGCACACGATCAGTAAGAGCTAATTTTGGGAGTACGAACGAAAACTTCAAAACTCAACTCTTTTTATATACAGAGAAAAACAATTGTATAAATTTCTTAGACATTACAATTACATATCGAAACTTGAAAATAATCACTAATTGGTATGTTAAGCCAATTTCATTCAACAGAATAATGAATTTTAATTCTAACCATCCCCGATCGTTAAAATTCAATGCTGTATACGGTTTGGTTGATCGAGCCATTCTTTTATCTGATAAATCCTTCCACAGAAAGAATATTCTCATAGCTAAAGGGATTTTACGCGATAATGACTGTACTGATATTTTTATACAAAATACATCAAGAAAAGACTTCACCAAATTATAAATACTAATAATGATAATAACTTTTTACTAAATGACAATCTAAGTGCTAAAATAAAAATTTCTATCTCTTACAACCCGTTATTTTTCAAATTTTGTTCAAAAACTTTGAAAAAATTAAATATACAATTTTACCCTACTATTCAAAACAAATTGGACAGTGTTATCATTCTTGGAAAGGACAAAATTGATAAGCTCGATCAAACCAATGTTGTGTATCATTTNATAAGCTCGATCAAACCAATGTCATGTATCATTTCTCTTGCGTATCTTGCTCTGCATCATACGTAGGTGAGACAAAGAGAGCATTAAAAAAACGGCTAAACGAACACAAAAGTACAAAGAAAGATGATTTTGTTGTCGCTTCACACATATGAGAATTCAACCGTAACTTTAATTTTTCTCAAACCAAAATACTACATCATGAACCAGATAGACAAAAAAGATTAATATCAGAAATGCTACACGTACACTTGACTAAGCAAACAATAAATAAATGTGCTCTCATTGTCATTATGAGTATCTATTTTCCGAGTTATACTTCTAGTAGCATCAGATCAAATTATGTTCTTTGTCATACTTTTTTTTTTTTATCTGATCAAATAATTATTGATTTCCAATTACATAATCTCTTACAGTTTTCCTCCTGCTACTGACATACGTAGTCTTCTTCTGCCCCTTTTTATTCATTTACTATACACCATTCTTCGTCTGTAATATCTTCTATCAATTTCCTTTCTTCTTTATTTCTTGTTTTATCTTTTCATTTTTTGGTCTTTACTTTCTAGCATTTGTTTTGTACTTCACACGTAATATGATTTTCTCCATCTGGATTTTTTCTTTTAATGATGTCGAAAACTCCTCCTTCCCCTTGAGTATTATTTTGTAACCGTCGTTATGAATGTAAGACCACAGGCTACACTGATTTATTACTTATTTATATTTGTATACAGTAATTAAAAACAATGCCATTCGCATGGCACTAATAGCGGTGCTACGTAGTACAATACCAGAATTTTTTTCAATAAATTTTTTCTTTACTGTAAAGATGTAAAAAGAAGTAAAAATAAATTAAATGTGAAAAATTTAATGAAATTTGAGGCCTGTAATAAGCTATGTACTCATGTTATGTAATCCATCATGTTGTCCAATATCATCTTTTTTCCCTAGGTTTGTACTATTTTAGATAACTAGATCTATCTGATCGTGAAAACCATTTTCCTCATCAGTTCTTGTACAATAGAAAAGCCTTAAAACACATACTAAACTGGCTGTATCTGTTAGTAGATCTTGAAATTTTAAAAAAGTTATCAGCTAATTTAATATATAATCTCTGTAATATAATATCGTCAAAAACTCTTCAGACCATTCTATTAATAAATTTTTTAAGTTTTTTAAAAATTTTTGAATGACTTTCAAACGAATAATACTTCAAGTCAGTCCATGTTATTTTTAGGTGTAAAAAAAATATTCTTTCAAAATGAAACAAAAAAAAAAAAATTTATACATATATAGAGCCTTTTTCCAATTGAAACTGTCATTACATACTTATTTATTCCTTTCACTTTTCAGTTAATTTGGAAAATTCTGCTGTTGATGTTGAGTACTCTGAAGATACCGAAGGTATGTCAATCTAAAATACAACATTCAGTTACAGTATACTATATGATAAAGTTGATTACAAAACCTAAATTGGTCAATTAATTATTTTTCTGTCCTCAAATTGTTTGCACTCTGATGTAAATTATAACTTACTCGACGCTTATACGCATAGTAAGCTATAAGNGTCAATCTAAAATACAACATTCAGTTACAGTATACTATATGATAAAGTTGATTACAAAACCTAAATTGGTCAATTAATTATTTTTCTGTCCTCAAATTGTTTGCACTCTGATGTAAATTATAACTTACTCGACGCTTATACGCATAGTAAGCTATAAGTTTAAAAAAAACTAGTAATTACTACTTTAAAACTTTATATGTTCACTTACGTAATATTTTTAATTACTTATTTTGAACCTGTCTAGGTCCTCCGAGAAATGAGATGCATAACAGAAATCAAAGCGATAATACTCAAAGCAAAAAGTCAGATACAGCAGGTAGTGAAAAGAGAAAAGTGCCTTGGAGTGAAGCCGAAATTAAAATTATTTTAAACGAATTTTCAAATTACGTCAATGGAAAAGGAAAGGCTCCTACTGGGAGAGCAATAAGAGACATTTTAGCGAAACATCCTCAAGTTTTCCGAAACCGAAATGAACAGTCTGTTAGAACTTGGCTGTACATAAGAAGAAAAAACAATAAGTATATTTTGTAAGCTTTCAAACTTTTTCTACACTTTCAGTGTATTTATTTAACAAAAATACTTGAAAAAAAATTATTTTATATTTTACCGCGTACGATGCAACATATTTTCTCAAGTTTGTATGTAACAAACTTTTAGTAATAATAAGCTTTGAAATAAGAATAACTGTTGTAAACATTACCAAAGTTCCTACGCGTATTTTTATGTAACTCTGGTCTTAGCTTTAGTTACTTATGTTGTTAACATTTTTTTGCTAAATTACTTATACTAACAAAACTCAATTGAAACTGTATGTCTGAATCATACGTTGATTTAATTACGTATAACAGTAAGTTGAAACAATCAAAATAATCAGTCATTTCTAGATATAAAATATCTTAGTCTAAGATAAAGTTGTTTTGCTTAATATACGCAAATCTAAACTTATTGTTTTTATGCTGAATAATTGTGTTTTATTCAAAATTATCGAAGGAAGAGCTTTATCATACCATTACAGTTTGTACTTTTTTTTGCGTAACTAAAAAGAATTGTGTAAAAATTGCAAAAAGTTTATTTCTCAATAATCTAGAATGTAAGAAAACATTTTTATGTGTTAGTATTTGCCTTCGTAAATCTGTTAATTTAGTAATGTTTAGTAAAATTATTCAGTTAAATTATTCTTACAGTTTAATAACAATTTAATTATTAAAATTAATGAAGCATATGCTGGCAAGCTTCAAACCAAAAAGTAATATAGTACAAAAGAAATTTATTGATTAAGTTTAAGTCCTCTTAATAGTTTTTTCTTAGTATTTTAAAATGATATTTCGATATTGTCAGTTCCAGTTAAACAAAATAAATTATTTATTGCTTTATCAAAATTACTATGAAAATTAATTGTCAGTATTTTTTTATTTAATCAGTAAGCACGATGCATGTTAAATTTTTTTGTACCTTGACTTAATATGATAAGACAAAATAATAAGACATTGTCGAGTGGGAGTTAATTATTCCTTAATTATAACAAATTTTTTTTTTTTATAAAAAGAATTAATACAGTTTTGTCAGATTAGCAACATTTATGAAGCTTTGTGTTATGTTTAGTTACGTAAGTTTTGTATAATTGTTTTTCTAGATGTAATAACTATTGATGACAGCTTTTCTAACTCATACGTACAATGAATAAGTAATTGCTTTTTTATAAGTAAACAAAAACAACAACTATCGAAGAACAATCATTGTTCCATGTGAAATATTTGAATGTGATTTCTGTTTCTTATACGAAACCATGTTTTTTAAAAAATCGAACATCAATAGCTTTGTAATACTTTTATTATATTTTGTATCCCATTTGTGACCAAATACATATGTATGTAAAAAAACTATTTAAAAACTTACTTTTTCTTTCTTTTACACGTGAGTTAATCCTACAGATTTTGTACTTCAAATTTTCGAATCATAATAAGGAAAATTGCCTGAATGTAACGTAATTGGTTTTCACCTTGTATTACTTTAAAGTATCTGGCGTAACGTCAGAATTGATATGCTACAAAAATTTCTTCAAGATATCTTCTGTTTTTCTGGACAGGTCAGAGTAAAAACCATATGCCAAACTAAAATTAATCAGTACCTAAAGGCTTCGTTATGAAAGGACACCATCTGAAGAGTTAAACTCCAATTTGCCTTCTATTCTAATAATCGCTTGAAGTTGTATGCTCGAGTGTCACTAGTTAAAGTAGTGACTNTAATACACGTACTTTTTAAGTCAAGATAAGCGGAGAATTTTCTCAGCTGCCATTACTGACTGCGTCTCGCACCAAAGCGCGATTAAGCTAAATAAAAACTATTCTTCAACTTAAATCGAAGAGAGTAAGGACAAACAAAAAAATAAAAATGTTACTTAAATGGTTGTGTTCCACTTAGTTAACAAACTATTTTAACTGTTTCTCTTAACCCCCGTCCCCCACCCATTATATTGATGCACGCCGTTTATCGGACGTGTTTGTCGATTGGTTTTTGAGTCAAAATATGTATAGGAGTCTTGTATCTAAATGCGAGAGAGATAGTATCTATCTGTGCTACCTATGCTTTTGGCTTTACCTCAGGTGTCAAAAGCCCTTGAAGTGATTTATACAAGTGATTCCACTCTTAGCCACTACAAATGCATTAAAAAATTGTTCAAAGAAAAGTTGGATAAATAAATTATTTTTTATAGCAATTTAATTCAATTACCGTTCAAAATAAATACGTAAGGCAATTGTTGTACAAAGTTATTGGATAAAAAAATACATAGTATTTTGTATAAGTCAATTTTAGTCAATTGTCGATGAAAACACGTTTACTTCTAATGTGAGAAGTTAAGCTGCTTGCGTAATCAATACAAAGTCTTTCAACCCAAATGAAATAAGAGCTAGAATTAAATTTATTACTTACTTTATTACTTAAAAAAAAAGTTTTGTTTTATTTAGTGCCTCCGTTCGAAAGTTAATAGCTGTTTAAAGAGGAGCGACAAAAATCGCTAATATCAGGATGTCGTAGATTTTTGCCGGAAGTTCGTGATTAAAAAAATTACTCTAAAACTTTTAGATAGTGACATATAAAATGCAACAACATTTTCTTTTTTAATTGATAAAGCTTCGTTTCAGTAGACATCTGAGCCTATTTTGGACCATCGAAAATAACGTACGCCTTTGCTACTAGGGTTAGAAGTGAAATCGATATTTATCGACACATCTCACGAAAAAAGGCCAATTAGACTAAACGCTAAAACATGTGTTTTATGTTTTATCCCAACACTACTAGATTAAAAGTTTTGTATGGTTCCAATGCAGGAAAGATAGAAAAAGAGACAATTTTACCATTGATGGGTACGGAAGTGACGTGTACGCAAGTGACATTTTGAGCTTTGAAGTCATATTGCGGATTGTAGACTTAATTTACACGATTTTTGACTCATAAAACAATTGTCATCAATAAATAATACAAGACAA
Source organism: Copidosoma floridanum (assembly GCF_000648655.2). The sequence goes on from NW_019379920.1 coordinate 134,002, forward strand.
TAATTTTTTCTTATATGCATAAGTAACAGAGTGCTGAGGCCAGGGATCTGAAGTGATCGAAATTTTTGCACATACGAAAATTAAAAATTTAAATATGTGTCAATTGATGAGATTGGAAGCTCAGGACATAGAATAAGCCACTTATGGCAGAATCACCTACATAAAACTGTTAAATTAACTGTACCAAGTGACAAAATGTGCTTTGACTTAAGTAAAAACAAAGTTTCTTTTTTTTTTGGTACAGCGCAAACAACAAGCTTGAACTTTTTTCCAACATTAAAAAAAAAATCAGTGTACAAATTTATATGCATTTTAAGCTCTAAAATTTAAGAAATACCAATCAAACAGCTGAATTTTTAAATTATTTTAGAATAAACGCTTATGAATTTTTCGACCAATCATTACTAACGTTTAAAAAAATTAATTTTCTTCTAAATTTTTCAAATTTAATTTATTGGAAAAAATTAGTATGAAGTTTTAGGGCCAATAACTGTTGAAATAAACAAAATGGCAAAACAATAAAACTTTTAGAAAATTTCATAAAGGAATGGTGTGAAAACATATGTCGGGCTCCATAAGCCATACTACCTAAATATATATATATATATTAGGCACACAAGAGAATCTAGGATTATTTCTTTTTGTTCTCGTTATTTGAACCTTGTTTCTCATTAAAATAATTGTTATTGTCGATCTATTTATATCCTTTAATCTTTTTAAGTAAGCTAACATTTAAATTTAGCACATTAAACGTAAAGGAGAGTAAGTGTGCTAGGCCACGCCATGGTGGTCACAGGGATCATCCAAGGGCGCTACTCTTTCCCTCGAATTAGCAGTTGTGCAATTGAAGAGTTTGGGAAGCACGGGGTGAAGTAAGCTTCGCTTATTCACGAACGGAGGCCACAATTTGTCTGTTGGTTTGAAAATTATTGTTAATATTTGCTATGACAACTCTTGCTTTATTTAAATAGATCCTCAAGCGATTCTGCGTCATTCTTCCTTTGAAAGTCGAATGTGAAACGCTGTAAATTAATAAAAATCACTATAACCTTTTAAAGCTCTTTCTTGATTTCATTTTTAGTGAGATTGATCTGTAACACTTTTTCTAAATTAAATAAAAATAAAAATTTTTCTCATAGTTCATCTTCGGAAACAGTTGTATTTTGTCAAAAGAATCCTCAGAACAAATAAAAATGCTCTGATTAAACAGTGTTGTTCCTAACACATACTTTTTAAAGCGATTTTATGTATCTACACACCAAAATTTAAATGAAATTTTAGAACTTATTTTTAACTAATTTTATTTTATAACTTTTACAACATCCTAAAAACTTATTTAGAAAGAATATTTGAATGTGATTTCTGTTTCTTATACGAAACCATGTTTTTTAAAAAATCGAACATCAATAGCTTTGTAATACTTTTATTATATTTTGTATCCCATTTGTGACCAAATACATATGTATGTAAAAAAACTATTTAAAAACTTACTTTTTCTTTCTTTTACACGTGAGTTAATCCTACAGATTTTGTACTTCAAATTTTCGAATCATAATAAGGAAAATTGCCTGAATGTAACGTAATTGGTTTTCACCTTGTATTACTTTAAAGTATCTGGCGTAACGTCAGAATTGATATGCTACAAAAATTTCTTCAAGATATCTTCTGTTTTTCTGGACAGGTCAGAGTAAAAACCATATGCCAAACTAAAATTAATCAGTACCTAAAGGCTTCGTTATGAAAGGACACCATCTGAAGAGTTAAACTCCAATTTGCCTTCTATTCTAATAATCGCTTGAAGTTGTATGCTCGAGTGTCACTAGTTAAAGTAGTGACTCTGTTATTATCTCTTCCCAGTGTATACGATTTACAATAAGACCAAAGTATATATGAGAATATGAGTGATACAATTTTTCATTTTATTTTTGTAAATCGCATATAAAATAACCTTTTTAATATAACATTTGTGAGTACTTATTGTTGCATAAAAATTGTCGTAATGTTATTAAGAAGTTCCTGAAGTCTTGTTTTCAGTACCAAGTTTTGTGATAATAGATGAAGTTAGTTTGGAAAGATTATACCGTATAGTATATAAGTTAATTGAGGTTATCATGGTTGTTATCAAAGCTCATTAGGATTGTATACATCAGAAAAGATTCGTTTTATTTATTACTTAATACAAGTTAACAAAGCAAGATTTTATCGTTTACCTCTTTTAACTATTAAAATTTCTTCAAGTATCAAAAGTCGTATATATTATGTTTTGCATTTAAAATAAAGTTAACAAAAAAAGTTTCTCATTGTATTTTACTGCAAACTTAAGACGAACACTATTCGTATTTGGGGCATTAACTTAGCAGGAGGTTTGTCCGATTATCTTGCTGATGTACTAGAAATATGTTTCCCAACTTCAGNCCTTTACCATACACTTTTTATGCTTGATATAATAGCTTTTCGATAAAAGTAAAGTTGAAGAAATGCTGAAATCTCATAATTACAGGAATGTTTTAATTTTTTATTCATCGATTATTTAAGTATGTAAATAACGCAAAAGAATAAGTTACTTACTAAAATTACTTATCGAACAATTTACTTCTTTATTTATAGCAGTATATACGAATGATTTTCTTTTTTTTTAATTTAAATCTTACAAGCGTAATTAATTCTTTACGTTATTCCAAACTCCTTAAAATACAACATTTCTTGGGAAAAAAAAACATAATGTCAACCATACATCTTAATGATTGATTATTGTGGTATCTGCTTAATCAAGATTTATGTTTTAATTAATAGTGCAGGAACTAATACACAACTACTAAAAGTTTATTATTATTCAAAAATTATCACACTTTGATTTATGTAAAAACTTTAACATGTAACAGCTATTTTGGAACACTGTACTTTCTCAGACGTAGAGTATTACAAACTCTTCGTAATTGGCCTTACATGGCATCCATATAATGCAAACATGTATAAATACATACTAAGCTAATTAATTTAAGTGCTTCTAGGACATCTCGTAGTTTACTAGTCGTGACATTACTATACTAAATGGGCATAGTAGTGTAAATGTTATTTTTTTAATGGGAGCGTTATAATGTTTATTAATCAGTACATCAAAAATTTTCACCTTTTTGTCTACCATATTCTTTCCTGCGTAAGCCGCATTTTGAACGATATGCACCACTGCACCAGACATTTTACCTTTTCTGTGTTTTATTACTTATTTTTTAAGCAACAATTTAAACATTTTTGATGTATTTAATACTATTATTGTGTTATGTAGATGGAGTCGTTTTTGAATAATTTCTAAGGGTGTTCTCAAATATGTTACAAAAAAATAGAGCTTTTTTTTGGTCGACCTTTATCTATTGTAAACGGTGATATCTGTATATTTTGGTTTATGATGGATAAAAAATCTCAAGCAAACTCGTACCCCAGTGTTAGTAATGTCTCGAAAGCTTAGACTGTTATTTTCTTTTTTTTTTACTGTGAATTCAATACTATAATGGAAGCTGTTTAAATATTTTACCAATATTGGCAATTGTCTTTGTAAGCTTTTAAAATAATTTAAATACTTGTCTTAATATCCGTGTCAGAGTGCTAGGTTGTGGCTTGATTGATGATCCAATATTTTATTATGGTAGTTATTACAAAATCTTCTGTTAAAAGTAAGCTAAGTGGGTTGGCCATCTTAAAATTTTTTTTTTGCTGCAATATACTATTATTTAATCCAAAATAGTTTTGGCTTTAAAAGCACAGTAAACTTTTTGTAGTGGCATTCATTATACACACGTCAGTTCTTTTTTTATTTTAAACTTTTTGATAATCATACGTTTCTTGTAAATTGTAATACTAGAAAACGAATTTCCTACATCGGAAAAAAATCATATTACTATTCTCACTAATTTTAATGTTTGAAATTTTTTAAATTAAATCTTTTAAACTTCGAATACTGTATGTGTATTAAATTTTAGTGCTGTAGTTTACAATATCAATTAATTCCTAAGACTTTTGTAAGAAAGAGCATTCATAAGCAACACCATTAGTCTAATATGACTTTGTCTATGTGATTTGAGAAACTAATATAGTTTAGGACGTTTCGGGTTGGTAGGTGTAACTAAAAAATATGGCAATCTTTTAAAAATAAGACTTTATATGTATATTTAAATCATAACTCACTGGAATTCTTTAGTGGAATTGTTAGACAAAATTTTTGAAATATCTGTACTTGTTTTCAAATATTTTAGTATTCTAGAACCATACATTTCTTTATTCAGCTACGCATAACAGAAATCAAAGCAATAATACTCAAAGCAAAAAGTCAGATACAGCAGGTAGTGAAAAGAGAAAAGTGCCTTGGAGTAAAGCCAAAATTAAAATTATTTTAAACGAATTTTCAAATTACGTCAATAGAAAAGGAAAGGCTCCTACTGGGAGAGCAATAAGAGACACTTTAGCGCAACATCCTCAAGTATTCCAAAACCGAAATGAACAGTCTGTTGGAACTTGCATGTACGTAAGAAGAAAAAACAATAAGTTTATTTTGTAAGCTTTCAAACTTTTTCTACAGTTTCAGTAATTGAGTTAAAATATAACTACTTTAAAGCAGAACTAATACTTTTCTGAACATTTTAATAAATACTTATTTTTATTGAAAATGTTACATCTATCGAAGAACGACATTTTAATTCTAGAAAAGTCTTTTATTGCTAAATAAACGTTAAGATAAAAGCAAAGAGCTCT
>NW_019379921.1:17463-29815 GCF_000648655.2 Copidosoma floridanum
AGTAATTGAATTATTATCATAAATGATAACAATGCGAAAGCGCGAAGCACAAACCGTAAATAAGTTTCTTATTTTACATCCTTTTATCGAAAAGTAATCTTATTAAATGTTCAATTTTTACTTACGTGTCTACCTAATTAATAGTAAAAGAAGACTTCAAGTAAAAATAGTTAATAAATAATTAATGAGGCCTTCAAAGTGATTTAAGAAAAATCAGATCACATGGACGAAGAGTCGAGTCCAAGAATGCAAAAACAAAACGACGAACTTGCACGCCAGCCATCTGCGTTCAGGGGAAGCTGTGTAAGCTACAGTCAAAAGTCACTTATATTTATAACAAAGCTCCAAAGCTTGTCCTAAACATCGCTGGGGCTCGCTGGAATTATCATATTTATTTTGCAATCTCAACTTGGTATGTGTTCGTATTATATCGTTGGTATAAAGTTAAATGAAGAAATGTGTATAAGATACAAAAATAAAATCTGAAGCTTATTGGACAATGAAAATAAAATTATTTGAGGTATTTCATATTTAATTTAAATTTAAATGTCTGCATAAGTATAAATAATAAAAGAGTTTGTCGAGTAAAAAATACAGAATAATCAGTAAGACCACTGAAGAAAAAAAAAAAAGTCATCTTCCATACTGAGATTTGAACCCGAGAATGCAAAAACGAAACGATAGACAAGCGTGTGAGCCACTTGTGCTACGAAAGCACTGTGAGTCTTAAGGTCGAAAGTTAATCATGTTTATGGTAAAGCTCCGAAGCTTGTCCTAAATATGGAAGCTCGCTATGATTATACGATTTATTTTGCAATCTTAATTTGGTATTTATTTGTGTTAAAAATAATTTTTATTACACGTCCCAAGACTTTATTTTATAAGTTGCATTATAAGATCATGTACTTACAATTATACATAATCCAGATCGTACGACGTTGCTATAATATGTAGAGATAAGTGCGCGTGTAATAAAAAGTTATAAGATAGCGTTGTCCATAAGCGAGAAGAGCGGAGAGATTTTTCACACAATTTTTTAATCATAAGAGGGAATTTAAATAACAAAGAATCATAGTTTTTGTAAATAGTTAATGTAGGCATTCAATGTTAGGGAGTTTCCGAATCTTCGATAGCCGAGTGGTGAAGCGTGTTTGTGTCACACGCGGGCTCTAGCTACCTGGGTTTGATTCCACTTGTCTGCTGACTTTTTTCCGGATATTAATGTATATCCGAAGCCGGAGTGAGTAAGTGAGTACAGAAGAAAACCGACTTGTTAACGAAATAATTTTTTATTTAAGTTTTATCTTTAAGTACTGTGGGATCAAAAAGAATACCTTAAGAACTCTTTATGGATTAGGATTTTAAAAAAAAGAGCTCTTGGCGAACTTGTAAAGAATTCAAAAGAGGTGACATAAGTTGAATATCATAGGAATACTCTAAGAACACTTCAGGAACACTTTGCGAATACAAAAACAAGTTCCTTGGTGAATTCATAAAGAATTCTTTATGATTTGTGGTTGCCGTCTGGGTATGCACGCTTGCACCGTGTCTCTCTCAGTGTCGTGAGAGTAACTGTAAAGATCGTTGTTAATCTTTATTCGTTATGTTAACTAAACATATTTATTAGTAAATCCGTTCTTTTCATTGTGTTTGCTACCTCACCATATATTTATTTTATTAACATTATAGGTTCAAGTGTCCATTAAAGCAACACTGTTTTAATTAAATGATTGAGTTCGGGGGTAGACAGGTCAACGGTCAGTTTAAAAGTTGTGTTCATAAAGAAAGATTTTAGTGATTTTAAAATAGCTTATACACTTTATTGGAGTTAAATATTCTAGAATATTCAATTTTGTAATTCAGACGTGTATATTTAACGTCAAAAAGTTACAATAGTGTTTTATAACGATGTCATGATATAATGATATATTTAGTGTATACTGTTCGTGTATTTTTCGTGTTTAGGTTTTTCTTGAAGTTTTTTTTTGTATATTTGGACTTTTATTGTTTCAGTTGCTGTTTTTCTTAGACCAGTAAAAAAAGACGTTTGAACCCCTGTTTGAAAAAAAAGTGCGGGATTCAGTTTGTTGTACTTAGGAGCCTTGGATCGTCAGCATCAGACGTACATAGATTTGGACAACTGAATTTATTTGGACGATTTTTTTATAGAGTACTTAAGGTGGAAAAACGTGGTTTTTTGGTTATAGTTTTTTTCCTGTTGATTGAACTCTTAAGTGCCTGCGAAAAAGACCTACAAAGTGAGCCGCGTTGGTATAAAAATCGTTTCACAGTTTACTTGCAAATTACAAAAACCAATAAACTAGCGGTTATTAAATTTGTTTATAGTTGATAAACAATTAATTCCAATTGTCTTAAATTGCTCTTAAATTGAAGCTCTTGTACGGTACAATTAGTCTTCCAAAAATGAAATTTGTACGTTTAACCGTTTTGGCGCAGTTGCAATTATTTCATAAAAACGTGGTTATTTGTAATTATTTATCAGAGCTGGAGACCATCCTGCAGCGTTCAACGGGTGCCCACTTGGCTCGTTAAGAGTTGAACTTTAAATTTTTTATTTACAGTTTTTCAATTTTTTCAATTGCTTAATGGTAAAATGATCTGCGAAAAAATCGCTTGGTTGCAAATTAAATATTAGCAACAATTTAAAAGCAATCTCTACCGGATTTTTTCTATCGAACAGCTTGATTTTTTTCCTTGGTTGAAAAAAAAAAAACATTTTATGTTCTACGACCCTGGGAAGCAAAGATAAATTTTTGACTTCATTCAATTCTCACGACTTCATCAATTTACGTGGGCAATTGATTTTTGCATATGTTATTTTTAAATACCTGTATATTATGGAAAAATATATTTGATTATTGATTGCTGTTCTCTTTTGCAAAAGTGATTCAGAAGTGAGGGTTAGTATTGTGGCGGCCGTCCCGGCCGAGCTTCGGGGAGAGCGGCCCCCCGGCCCCCCGGCTCTGCAGCTTCATGCGTGCAATCTGAGTACGCGCTATCAAAGTTGCCTGCGGTTGAAAAATCATTAATATTTCGGTTTCCCTTGGCCGTAAAACAACCTTTTTTTTTCTTAAACTGGGGTACCTCGAGAAAATAAATTGTTTGGCGTACTTTATTAAATTTTTTTAAAGTGTTTATTGATAAAAAAGAGCAGATTTCGAAAGATTGTTGTCCAACATGCATCTACGACGCGTTTCTACAAATACACCTCAACTATTTCTTGACTCACCGTTTTACTTGGAGACCAATACTAAGCAATGTAGTGATTAATTATAATAATAGTAATAATAATAATAATAATAATAATAATAATAACAACAATAATAATGATAAGAATGATAATAACAACAAGAATGATAATAATAATAATAATATTGATAATAGAAAGAAAAGTAATAATTTAAATGAATACATCGCTCGTAAAATTTTCCTTTTCACCGCATTGTAGCAGTAGGATTATTAGTAATATAATTGAAATAAACGAAACTTTCTTTAACATTTATTCTTATTTACTATATAAATGTTACACACAGGTAATGCAGCTATAAAAAGTATTGTTAAACTATTGCATTATTTATAAATATTTTTCATCAATTAAGTAAGAATTGTTGTTCACAGTATTGAAAAAAGCAGTGGCGAATCACATATCATAAATATAAATAGCCTAAGCAGTGAAGACGAATCAAAAGATGATAAAGAGCAAATTACAAAAGAGAGTCTTATTGTGTAAACAATAATTTTTAGTTAATCAATAAAAAACATTTATTAATAATGCAATAGTTTAATAACACTTTTTATTCCTACAGTAACTGTTTGTAAAATTTTTATAGTGGTGAAGCGTGTTTGTGTCACACGCGGGCTGTAGCTAGCTGGGTTCGATTCCACTTGTCTGCAGACTTTTTTCCGGATATTAATGTATATCCACATTGCTTAGTATTGGTCTCCAAGTAAAACGGTGAGTCAAGAAATAGTTGAGGTGTATTTGTAGAAACGCGTCGTAGATGCATGTTGGACAACAATCTTTCGAAATCTGCTCTTTTTTATCAATAAACACTTTAAAAAAATTTAATAAAGTACGCCAAACAATTTGTTTTCTCAAGGTACCCCAGTTTAAGAAAAAAAAAAAGTTGTTTTACGGCCAAGGGAAACCGAAATATTAATGATTTTTCAACCGCAGGCAACTTTGATAGCGCGTACTCACTTCTGAATCACTTTTGCAAAAGAGAGCTGCAGTCAATAATCAAATATATTTTTCCATAACATACAGGTATTTAAAAATAACATATGCAAAAATCAATTGCCCACGTAAATTAACGAAGTCGTGAGAATTGAATAAAGTAAAAAATTTATCTTTGCTTCCCAGGGTCGTAGAACATAAAATGTTTTTTTTTTTTCAACCAAGGAAAAAAATCAAGCTGTTCGATAGAAAAAATCCGGTAGAGATTGCTTTTAAATTGTTGCTAATATTTAATTTGCAACCAAGCGATTTTTTCGCAGATCATTTTACCATTAAGCAATTGAAAAAATTGAAAAACTGTAAATAAAAAATGTAAAGTTCAACTCTTAACGAGCCAAGTGGGCACCCGTTGAACGCTGCAGGATGGTCTCCAGCTCTGATAAATAATTACAAATAACCACGTTTTTATGAAATAATTGCAACTGCGCCAAAACGGTTAAACGTACAAATTTCATTTTTGGAAGACTAATTGTACCGTACAAGAGCTTCAATTTAAGAGCAATTTAAGACAATTGGAATTAATTGTTTATCAACTATAAACAAATTTAATAACCGCTAGTTTATTGGTTTTTGTAATTTGCAAGTAAACTGTGAAACGATTTTTATACCAACGCGGCTCACTTTGTAGGTCTTTTTCTTAGGCACTTTAGAGTACAATCAATAGGAAAAAAACTGTAACCAAAAATCACGTTTTTCCACCTTAAATACTCTTTAAAAAAATCTTCCAAATAAATTCAGTTGTCCAAATCTGTGTGTTTAGTCAAAACGACTAAAATTCGTAGGCCTTTTCGTGAGTGGTGGAGGATCAACCTCGCAGTAAGCTGAAAGTTGCAGCACACTGAGTTCACATAAAATTCATCACATATTCACACACGCAAGCACCGGTTTATTTCTTTCTTACCTTCATCCTTTTTTTCCTTTTGTTTCAGTTGGTACATTTAATGGCTCTCGTGCCAGTTCTCATTAGGGCTCTCTCTCTATTCTCTCATTAGCTAGCCATTTCTCTCCTTCTCTATCATGCTACTCCATCTCCATCTTTTTTGCTCTCATTAATGTCCTCGAGTCATAGGTCCCTCCCCCTCTCTTAATTGCTTACATCATTCTCTCTCTCACTCTCTCTCTTTCATGGTTTCACACAAGGTGTAAGGAATTGACGGGTGCCGACGACTGCAGCGGGTGGGAGAATTAAAAGGGAAGGGGGTTCTTTCGACTACTTTGGGTGGGCGCGCCGGGTCAGTTCCGAACTATCTGTCTATACAGAGCGGTCTTATTTTCTTAGTATTTGTGTTTCGTTGTTTGTTTCGTGCTTATTTTGATGTAGATTTTGTTATTGTGTGTTTTATTATTTTTTTTTTTTGTATTTTTATGTTTGCTGTTTGTCTTGTGTGTGTGTGTGTGTTTTTTTTAATTGATTTTTTTTAAATAAATTTTTTTCTTACATTTGCTAAAAGTAAACAAAAAAGTTATTTATTTTAGTCTTGTTCTGGTGGAGTGATGATCATGGCACTAAGTTCTAGGGGCTTTCCATAGCTCCAACAATATTTTTAATTTATAATTTTATGCAATTGATGTTGGTTGGTACATTCGAAGATACACTTCGTTCGTTTATCTTCTAATCCATAGTTGATGTAACGGTGGTAACATTGGGTGCACGATATCTATGCATGCCGAATCGCTGACAAGTCCTGTAGTTGGGTGAATTGGTAAGGCTGTGTTTTGCTCCCAAAATTAGATCTTTTTAGTAGAAGTTTGGTGAAGGTCACTTTACGTATGTCTGCTGCTGTTTCCTAGTGTCAACGAAGTTTATAGGCATCGTTTCTAAGATGGCTGGATGTCGCGTTGATTATGCGGTGTAGTACCTGATTATTCTGACCCCTATGTATTGCCTTGTCAAGCGCTAGGTCTTGGCTGGCTTGCCAGACGATATTTCGGAAACGTTTGTTATCCTATAATATTTCATTCACAATGAAAAGCATTCTGTTTTCGAATGCTCCGCACAGCAGCATTTGTTGTTCTTGGTGGAAACAGATCAAACCATAAATAAGGGCCTAAAGTACTGTTACTCCAGAATGTTTTTCCTTAATCCTGCGAATTTTGGGCAGAGCCTGACCTTATAATTTCTCAACTTTCTTGAACACCTTGGGCTAAGCAGTTTTTTGGTGTTACGTCATGAGTGTAAAGACCCAAAATGCTAAAACTGTCTGCCCCATCCGTACAAAGACTTGTGGGCCCAGACTTCCTTGTTGGTGAGTGATCGGTGACATCTTACATTACACAGTAGATATTTGGGGCGAGAAGAAAAATATTTGTTTTAGAGGATGAAAATAATGAAAAAATATGCTGTGCTCACGCTTCAATCCTCTTGTGGTTCACTTGCTTCGATGATGTACAAAAGAAACGGGCATGATTAACTATGCTCTCTTTACTTCGATTGGAGCTATGAAAATAAATGATTTGGAATTCGGCAAAATTTGGAACCAATAGCTTGGCTGCTAGAAAATTTGGTTAAACGTTAAAGGTTTTGAGTATGCTTTCTACCACTCCCATTTTTTGGGATGTTTTTAGTGGATTTTAGGATCTCAGGTGGGCATCATAGCGGAAGCTGTTACTGTTATTTATAGAGTCAGTAGATTGCCTTTCCGAACCTTTAAATAGTGCATTATCTGTTCTACCTGCTTTTATAACTGTGACTCGTTTTCCGTCGCTGTATTCGCTCCGAGTCGATGCAGAAGTTGCGCTCTCTCTAGCCAAAACCAGGCCAAAATTCTTGCATGTAAACAAACTGCTTTGAACACATATGAAGCGTATAGCTTTTTATGATTAGCTAAAAAATATAGCAGAAGGGGATCGTCGTTCACCCTCTAGCCTGCTAGTGCCAATAATAAGCAGCTATACGCATGTATATATTGTTACGTCGACGCGACGATTTATTCGATCCTAAGCTTTTGCCTAATAACTCGGGACTCACGCTGGGCGCGTAGGTGGAATGTGAGGCTAAAGGATAGTTAAATTAAGCGATAGGGTATTTGCAAATGTTTACGACTGTATTTGTGTAAAGGGAATCAAGATAAACCGACTCGAAGCGGCTGTTGTGCAGTATCCCGATGCACTCACTCGTGGCGTGCCTCAGGTTTATCAATGCTACTCGTAGTGGCGTATTAAATAATGTCCTGTTCATGATCTAGAAACTACCATTACCGTTACGAGTAAAGGTATCTTTTTTAGAGGTTACGTAAAAGGATGCTGATTGTATTTTAATTTGCGACCCGTCTAGAATCTACCAATACCGCTACGAGTAATGGTATTCATTCTAGTTTTTACGCATGATTCAATCGGTTATTGAATTCACGTGAGTCCTGGGGTACCACTACTATAGCGAGTAATGGTGTGAGTGTTACAGTTTATGCCCGTACCAGAAAGAAAAAGTGAAAAAGAAATTAAAAATTTGATAAACTTTAAACACTTACTTTTATTCGAAACCAAAACTTATGCACACTACAAACCAGCGAGAGAAACGTCCGAATTGAAGTAGGAACCACCCTCGTGGAGGACCGAATGATAGCAGAGGTGGACTCTAGCTATTTAGTTGACCGTTCGAAGATGAAAACAAAAATGAATTGATTTTTCCGGGGCCTACAAGCCTTTTTATGAAGATTAGTGGACCTTGGTCACATGCTGGTTCGAGAACGACTGTGCTCTCTCTCTCTCACCAGACAGGCAGAAGTGGGGGGCTCCTTACCTAACCTTTAACTTAAGCTCCGCCCACTTTTCACAACTTAAATATTACTTTTGACTATTACTGGTCGTATCAGCCGTGATCGAGCGGGTTAACTGTTTTGCTAGCGCATGACTTGTTACCGGGTATTCTTTGATTCCTGACCACTGCACTCCTTTTTCTTTCTTTCCTTTTTTTTTTTTTTTTTTTTTTTTTTCTATTATGAAAATAAATTAACAGAAATATGATTCTCTGTACAATAAAAATTATAAAACTGGGAGATACTCTTTCCTCGTCACCTTTGCAGTAAGTATCAGGGCACTTTTTTTATTTTTTTTTATTTTTAAATAAGCAATAATTCGATTTCTAAGGAAAAAGTGATTAAGCTACGACTTGAACTAAAAATTATAGCATACAATTTTTTCCCAGCCGAAATACGAAGACCGTTTTCGCTTTGTCGAATGAAAAAAAAAAAAAAAAAAAAGTTTTGAAGCAACTGCTTCAAAATTGATGAGCATACTTATTGGCACCGCCTAATGTTAGAAAAAAAAATTTCATCCGATCCTGATGGGCAGTTTTGGAGAAGCAACCGTTCAAAGCCGCTGAAACCCCTTTTTTAAAAATTTTTTAAACAAAAATTATAAAAAAAAGAAAAAAACAGTTAAAGATTTTTAAATTTGATGGCACTTGAAATTTAAACTGTTATTGGTACAAATAATGATGTGCACCAATGCTATCCGATTTCAATCAAATTTACCCCTACTTTCGTCACTCCTAAATTTCATTAAAATTAGAATAATGCTATAGGCTACACATAATTCTTTAAAATCCTTTTCAATGATTACTTACCGACTGCATAGGCCAGGGGTTGTTCTTGCTTGGTGGGGGGGGGGGGTGAATTCAATAGATAATGAGCATGCACAGACCTTTCAAAAGTCCATGCAGTTGGTAAGTAATGATTGAAAAGGATCTTCAAGAATTACGTGTAGCCTATGGCATTGTTATAATTTTAATGCGGTTTTGGAGGTGACGAAAGTAGGGATAAATTTAATCGAAATTGGATGACATTAGTACACATTATTATTTGTACCAAAAACAGTTTAAATTTTGAATGCCATCCAGTTTAAAAATCTTTTACAGTTCTTTTTGTTGTAATTTTTGTTGAAAAAATAAAAAAAGGGTTTTTCAGCGACTATGAAGGGTTGTTTCTCCAAAACTGCACATCAGGATCGGATGAAATTTTTTTTCCAACGTTTGGCGGTGCCAATAAGTATGCTAAATAGTTTTGAAGCGGTCGCCTTACAATTTTTTTTTTTTTTTTTTTTTTTCATTTGCCAAAGCAAAAACGACCCACGTGTGTCGGCTGGCAAAAAAGTTTCATGATATAAATCGGATATTACCTTTCAAACAACTGCACTTTTATCCGGTTGCTTACGTAAAAAATTTTTAATTTTTCCCTACCCCTATATCACCGCCTCCCTCTATTTGGGGTCAATTCGGACCACAGTAGTAAAAGTAGGCTTTTTGCATCCCCTTAAAAAGATTTAGTGGATTTCAATTGAAAGATGTTAAATTCTGATATTTCTTGGCAATTAAATTTAATAAAATACAGTATGTTGATTTTGAAAAACCGAAAAAACTGATAAAAAATATTAACAAAAACACCTATGTAGCGTGGTATGAAATTTGAATCCTAGTACATGTAACATTTGTTAGATACTTAAAATGAGTCAGATAACGATAATACTGGCATTGAGTGAAGAGCGTGTAACATAACTAGTATCACTAAAATAAAGAAATCGAGAATTTGCCATCACATACTTGTATGCATCAAAAGTTATTTTATGATAACCTATAATAATATTTATGAAGTCGCATTTTCATAACTCTGGCTATTTTCATAGTTTGTAGAATAGTATAGTGTCAGAGAATTATTAAAAAATGACAATTAAACAGTCTATATCAACATTGTGTAAGAATATACCGATCTAGGAACTTTTTGAATATTCAAGAGATGCTAACTGCCGACGGTACAACTAAAATAAAATTATAAAAAAGTATTACTTTAGTTTTGGATACAAAAAAGGGGGCTACATGAGCGTTATGGGCTCGTATCTCTTAAAAATTTTCAGTTTTGACGACGCCTTAAAGCAGAATATGAATTTTTTTATTTTTATACGGTATAATATCCGGCATAATATCTTTAAGTTAATAACATGAACTATATTTTCACACATTTTATAGAATAAAAAAATTGTATATAAGACTGGGATGGTGTTTAAGTTGTGGGACCGAAATTAGACAAATTAAACATTTCAACGGAAAATGTTGTTATAAATGCACGAAATTAAATTTCGGCGTTCCAATTTTGACGTTTTGTATTATACGGAAATCAAGGATGTCGCAGAATTTTTTTCTGGTTTTTCCATCCTGATCAGGCAGTGCTACAGGCTCGCGAATTTGTGAATTCGATTTCACCAAAAAAAAAAACGAAGAGCCCGTAACACTGATTGTCATGTATCTTTTTGAAGCGTACGGTTATCGACTCGAAGGTGATATGTTAAAATGTAGCTGTTTTGTATATGATGTGAGTGCAGTGGCGAAGTTTAATTTGTATTTAGTGCGTTACAATTTCTAGTTTTCGACGCATTTGTAAAAGTCTGTAACGCTCCTTTTTTGCTAAGAGCCTGCTATCCCACTATCCCGTAATGCATCGTATCTTCGTTTAATGTTGGATTATCGACTCAAATGATAACTTGAACCAATGTTAATGGAATAAGAACATGATAGAAATGTTAGAATAAAATCCAATTTTTATGTACAGCGTCTTTGTCTTGTTATAATGAGATTTTATAAGAGCTTATAACGCTCGTATTTTTCCGAAATAAAATAAGAAAGTTGACGTAAAATTTTTTCTTGACCAGATCCAGCAAGGCCAAAAAAATGTTAGCTTGTTTTAGTCATGGACAATACAAAAAAATTTTTGAACAATTACAAATGCATTTTAAGTGTTAGTCCCGTCCAGTCCTTAAAAAAGTGGTTTCCTTAGAATGACCCATGTACATACTTTTATGTCAAAATATAATCTTGCATTGTTGCATTAAAAATTATATTAATACACGTGTTTATTTATATATATAAGGGCTGGTTTCTTTTTTATTATTAGCTGTTTATTTCTGCAATAGCAAGTATTGAACAAGCTTAGAAAGTCTTACGTATTGGGAAATAAACGAGTACATAACAAAAATCTAAGTTTTACAAGAAGTATGGAATTAATAACAATCGTTATTTGCCTTGAAATACAATTTTTGTTGAAAAAAGCATTACCTGGTCTACATCCAGAGAATAATTGAAATAATTTTGATCAAAAACATTCTTTATCCTCGTCACTACTACAATTGTTCCTTAAATATACACGATATAACATTGCATGTTATAATAAGGCTTTCTATTGGTCATGTAACTGTGTATGTGAAACGTTTCCTTGAAAAGTAGTTGCAATTCAAACGTTATAGTGCAATACAGTTATATAAACTAGAAATCTGTGCTTGTGGAATTGACGTTCATTTATTGTTTGGAAAACCTTTTTGCAAATATTACAACTGGAAGTTTTAATCTTTTGTGTTTCATTATTGCGTAGTTTTGAAAATCCAGACCAATCGATCCTTGTTTATCGAAACATGTGTTACGTACGATAGCATATAGCTATGCGTGCGTGCGCCTCTGCTGGCTTGGGCCTGAAAGGTAGGGGAATAGAGAAGAGAGGTGATAGTAAAGGTAGAGAGAAGGGACAGCGATCAGCTAGAGACGCGAGAGGGTAAGGACGAAGTCCGCGAAACGGGAATACACGCACAACTTCCCTCAATGATAAGTAATTCTAATAAAGCATAAGTAACAACAAGTCACGCTTCTATTCATTCCAGCACCGAGAATCCCACGTAACACATGTAATAATGTGGAAAAATGTATGCTTTGAAACAGCTCGTTAATTTCATTACACTGTGTAATTTTTAATTATGACCACATGTGGAAAAATTTGTAACATTTTTCAGTAAGTATCACATTAAACGATCGTATCACTATTATAAACGCAATTACTATGTTAGCTAACTAAAAAATTGTCAAATATCAAATTTTTTAACATTAATATGTACGTTTACAGAATAATCAGGTTGGTCCGCTGGCTTGATGTGCAAATTTTTTCTCTTATTGTTGTACTGGTCTGGTAGTCTAGTAGTGTTGATAAATTTTTCGATTATTTCTCCCTCTCTTCCTCCGCTTCTCTAGATTTCTTCTGTTGTGACGGTTCGACCACTGAATTTGGTGTCTGGCACATTTGACACTTTTTTTTCACTTTGCGATAAGCGATGTATATATAT
>NW_019379921.1:54978-84613 GCF_000648655.2 Copidosoma floridanum
AATGTTATTAGCTCGGACTGATATTGCATCTGAATAACTTTCCAAAAAGTGACTAGTTATAAGCTCTTTTGTTTACTGATAAATTTCAAAAATATTAAATACGTTGTTTTTAATTGGTATCAGTAAAAAAATTAAGATAAATAGATTCGACAAAAGCTTTAAAAGTACTATTTTATCGCAAATTTTTAGTAAAAATATTAATCATTTAGTAATAAGCTTAAAATTTACTTCTCACAGCAAAAACACTTACTTTATGAATAATGAAATTTGGAATTTTCTAAAAGGAGATGTAAAAGCTTGTTACAACATATATCGTGCAATACATAAAGGTGTTAATAGGCCTAATGAAGACATTGAAATAAAATTCAGTCTTACGATTCTAAATAACATTCGTAAAAGCCTTTCACCTAATAAACTGTATTTAAAAATTAAAACTACCAAATATTATAAATACATTCTTATTTTAAAAGTGAAAGATGTATAGTGCGATGTAAAATTAAGTAATGATACATTAATGAATACACTTTTCTTAATTTTATTTCCATGTACTACATACGATTTGGCAGCATTAACGTTAATATATTGTAACGTAATTTAACTTTCTTGCAAAACAGCTTAGTCCTACAACTCTTATTTTATTTTGTGCAACAGGTTCAGTACCTTTTTATCTTTTTGAAACATTAAAAATAAATTAATTTTTGTTTGCAATACTTGAAAAACTATATTTTTTTATCTTTATTTTATGTTTGTCCATAAATTTATCACAATCTTATTTTGTGTATAAATTCTTAGCAAATTTTCGAACTAACATTGATTTATCACTATAGAATGCTGATTCCTTTTTTAGTCCTCATTATTATCAATTGTGTTTTTGAAGATAAATACGAATATTACATGGTAAAATTGAACTCAGTCAAAAAACAATAAATAAGCTTACGGAATGTTTGTACAGTACATCTCGCCAGTATCTCTATTTGCCACGCAAAGACAAAAATCCTCTCTTTTTTCATTGAAATATGAAGTTAATATTAATTAGGTTCAACTCTTTGTCATCAATTTTAAATTTGTTAGTTGTCATAGAAAATGCTAAGACTAAAGAAAACTGTTTTCTGCTTAAAATAATTAGTAATAAAGATGCATTTTTTTTATTAATAGTCATTTGTGGTTTAAGAACTTCTGTTCTAATTTTTTCTCTGTTTATAATTTTTGATAAATTAAAAAAAAAAAAACAAAATCGTATCAAACATTAACAAATTATTTAAACACGAAAAAAAATTGTTGTGAGTAAATAAAAATCTTCCGGTAAAATATACGTAATGATATAATTTATTCTTTTTCTTTAGTAGAGGTTCGTTTATTTTACTAATTTAATACTTACCTTTATAGTTATAGCTTTTCTCAAAGATTATAATTTATTTATTATTTCTTGTTTAGAATAATAATTTTTTAAATTAGCTTGTTTTCAAAACAAATACAAAAATTTAATTTTAAAATATAGAAAAAAAAATCAACGAAATCGTTATTAAATAAGTAGTTTCTTCCACGATTATGCTTTGATATCTTCTTCTTAAACGAAAAGTAATCAACCAAAATTTTCCCCTTAAACTATAAAGTTGTTTCTTAGAAAATTTCCATATTCATTGATCACGTCAAGTCTTGTCTTATATTTTCAAATTTTTTTGTAACATCATACAAGTCTCATCCGTGTAATTAAATCTACTTCATTTTACTTTTTTTTATGCTGGGCCTTTTAAACCAGTTGTACTATTCGTTACATCTGAAGCTAAATAAAAAGTTCTATTGTGGTTATACTTTTTGGAAGTTGAAAGGTATGCAGTGCTAGCGCAAGCCATTGATACATTTTTATCCTTGCAAAATTAAAATAATAGTTTCAAGTTCTTATAAAAAATTTTTGCCTCATAATCCAGGACCAAGTTTAATTAAAGTTTTGTCATTCTGTTCTCATAAAATTTCAAAAAACATTTTTTTATTACTGTTTCATTAGATAAACAATACATAAAAAGTTTATCTAAAGACAGTCATTTTAATAGTGTTTCTACGTCATTATAAAGCATGTATATTTGGTATTAATACGTTTAATGAGTGACAAAGGTCATCTTTTAATTTAAGAATCTTATTTAAAAAAAAAAAGTTTACGACTTTTGTCATTTACATCAAAATCTTTTGTAAAACCGTTTTTATATTTTTATCATCTAAAAACGGACAAAAATTATTTTAACTCAAAAAAAAGCAGTATAGCATTAGTGTCTTTGAAAATATTAATCCAAGAAATACTTTTTTTGAAACCCACAGCGATAGCATTTTTCTAAAGGTTTTATAAGTCATATTTTCATGTGCTCTCTAACTTCAACATAATGTTGCTCTTCCTACTTAATTTTATAGAAATTGAAAAAAAGGTGACGTACAACAAAAATTTTCCTTTGTTTGTCAATTGTAAATGACAAAGTCAAATTTTTTTTGTTATTTTTTATAAAAATTTGAAAATTCTACGAATTAATTGAGATATTGTAATTTTAATACAGTATTATTTAATATATTCAATAATTATCTAATAGGTCATCATTGTATTAAATATTCGTTGGAAAGGGTGGTGAAGCATATTTGCACATTGTTCATTACATTTTATTCCTAAAATTATGAACAAATTCCCTTGAATGCAACTGATTTCATTTACACGTAAGTATACGCCAAAGTTTCTGAGTTGAGGTCAGCAATTCCGAAAACAAATTGTATACATAGTGAGGCATCTATGTCAGAAAATGGCTTTTTTGCTACATTGTCTATTTAAATATCAGAAAAAATTGTAAAAAAGTATTATATTTCTTGCCTAGGGAGTAAAAGACGATAATTTTTTTAATTTTACGTATATTGTCTCCAAAGGCAAATAAGAGGTTAAAGTAACATTTTTATTGCTGCAGGGACACAAATTTATTTATTTAGGGCGATTGATGAAAGAAGAGGAGTCTGATGGGGACTTAGCTGGGTGAGGGAAAGTAGGGCGAGCCAGTAAAAATTTACAGCTCGTCAAAATAAAACGAAAGAAAAACTACTTTGTTACGAGGGAGCTAGGGAAAACAAAGAGGAGCAGAAGAAGAAGAAACTTGCTTAAAATTCTTACAATCATATGATATAGGAAGATATGAGTATTCTGCAAGTAGTAGTTCTAACATAGAACTCTCTATTGCTATCGAGAAAAAAAGTTTGCGTGAATGTACTGAACATAGATTAGCAATACTTCAAATAGGCCATTTTATCTGACTTGTTTCTATTATAGTCATGACTAATTATTCGCTATGTCACATTAAAACTTGCCATTAAACTTTTACCAAAATTTGGAAACGATTGGCTGAGTAGTTTTTAAGATTTTTGCAACCATGTAAACGAACTCTGTGTCTTCACATAACAGTTAGATTTGAAACTATAATCTGTGTAAGATTTGCAAAGCCTAGATGATTAATTAGTATAGATTATTTACCTATATTTACCTATATAAACAAAAAATTGTAATATTTTAGATTTGAAGGAAATATTTTATGTCCGAGCTCTACGAATTTATACTAGTAATTATTTGTTAGTGCTACTTTAAAAATGTTAAGTCTACGATGCAAGTATATCAAATTGCATACTTTCTTGTTTTAAACATTATTTTTATGAAAAAAAAAAAGTTATGTGATATAATTTTTTTTTTCGGAATTACAGAAATTGAGACGTATAGTTATATTTTGGAAGTGAAAGATTGTCGGGGAAATAATGTCAGGTTGTTGATGCACAAAAGTGTTTGATAAGTGAAAAAATGTTATTTTGAAAACAAGGGAACACAGATGACTCCAATAAAGACTAGCACAACTCAGATTTTGAATATTATTTTAAAAATGAGATAACTATTGTTAGCCTTCGCTTGGGACCTATCTAGGTGTTTACTCTAACACAGTAAATTCTTTTCTGTAATTTTAATGGATCAGATTCTTGCTTATAACGCCAATATTAGGGTCTTACTTTCGATAGTGAGATATTTACTGCTTCGTTGTTTTGTCTTTTATTAATATTTGATTTTTTTTGTTTGATTAGTGAAAGAGTTGAACTAAGCACCAAACAAAGGCATATTTCATTAATTTAACAGACCAGCTACATGTCTTACATGATAACAGCGAAGAAGACAATTATAATCGTTGATTTTTCAACATCTTAACATATATTGTGTATAAAAATAAAGTTTTGACCCTGTAACTAAATAAAAAAAAATACATATTACTGAAATGAGAGTATTTTCTGATTTTAAACCAAAATTTCAAAATGTCGTACTAGATTTTTATCGACAATGAGTGGCATACATCAAAGTCTGGCAAAAAATTTGAAACTATAAATCCAGCGACAGAAGAAGTTATTGCTTGTGTTCAGCATGGTGCGGCTGCAGACATAAATATCGCTGTAGAATCTGCAAGAAAGGCTTTTAAGTTTGGTTCATCCTGGAGAACTATGGATGCATCTAAAAGAGGATTTCTCTTAAACAGACTAGCCGATCTAATGGAACGTGATCGTCAATACATTGCTGTAAGCTTATCGATGTATTTTAAGTTCTCGAGTATTTTTTAATCTTTATTTTTTTATTGTTTAGTCCCTTGAAACGTTGGATAATGGTAAACCATATTCAGCATCTTATAATTTTGATATATCGTCAAGCATATCAACAATGAGGTACTTCGCAGGCCTGGCTGACAAAAATCATGGAAAAGTTATTCCTATGGATGGTAAATTTCTTGCTTACACCAGGCATGAGCCAGTTGGTGTCTGTGGACAAATCATACCATGGAATTTTCCATTTCTAATGGCAGCATGGAAACTGGCCCCTGCTCTTGCTACAGGTGATAAGAATAAGTTTGTCATTCAAATAACATTTAAAAGGGTGAAATATATGAATTGCTTAATAACTAAGTTATTTATATATTAAGTACTCTTTTTTAATAAATTCAAATTCTTTAAAAAACATTTGGTCTTTTTTATAAAAAATTCTATAATTTTCAAAGGCAACTGTATTGTTCTCAAACCAGCAGAACAAACACCACTTTCTGCCTTATACTTAGCACAACTAACAAAAGAGGCAGGATTTCCCTCTGGCGTAGTCAATGTTGTCCCAGGTTATGGTGATGCAGGTGCTTCTCTAGTGTATCACCGTAACGTTGATAAAATTGCTTTCACTGGCTCTACAGAAATTGGACAATTGGTGCAAGAAGGAGCTGCTAAGACTAACTTAAAAAGAACAACGTTAGAATTAGGAGGAAAATCTCCAAACATTATCTTTAAAGACGCTGATTTGGATCATGCTGTTGAAACTGCCCATTTTGGTTTATTTTTTAACATGGTAATATTTTTGTTCCTAATAATTTTTCAATACAATGAATTTATCAAAAATAACTTTGCTCTAAGCAGATAAATAAATTATATTATTCGGTATGCAAGAATAAAGTTTTAACTTTTAAGGGACAATGCTGTTGTGCTGGTTCTCGAACATACGTTGAAAGCTCAATTTACGATGAGTTCGTTGAAAAAAGTGCTGCTAGAGCTAAAGCCAGGATAGTTGGAAATCCTTTTGATTTGAATGTAGAACACGGTCCTCAAGTAAGTTATGTCTTCTTATACTTATAACATGAGCAGAGTAAGATATAAATTAAGTTTGTATTAATTGCCTGTATAGTTATTTTCGTTAAGGGACTAATTTATGTACGTTACATGACACTCTCTACGTCCATGGGTATTAGTGGTAATCTGTATGAATGGCAACGTTGCGTGTTGTTTCTTCTTAGTTGGCTATAGATAACTCTGCAGGGTTTACGTTTTATTATAACTAACGCCATTTCTGCAATGCTTTCATTCAGGGTAAGTGTCTAAAAAAAATTATTTTCACTAAGGTGTTTATCCGTAGGCATGTATGTGTGTATGGATGTATTAAATGAATCATATAACGTCACAATCGCTAATATGTTGAGTTAAAAACTGTAAAAGTCATGATTTCTCTAACTAATTTTATTTTAATCTTCAGACAAAAGCTATTCACGCATATATTTGACAAAAAAACTCTGTCTTTGAAAAACCATACAGAATATAAAATAAAATTCTTGAAGGAAAACAATAAATTTTGCCATTTGTTATCTATTTTTGGTAAAAATTAATTATTAACAAAACACGTTATTAATCCTTGTTTAAGGTCCCCGTGCTCATATAATCAAAATATTATTAACAAAAAAAGGTCGATTTAAGTACCTCCGTTGATTGTGGGTACGTGAGAAGAAGCCTGGATTATTTATTCGAGGATTTCCTTTTCATCTTTTAGTAGTAGAAAAAGAAAAAAATTTATTTATATCACACTAAGCGTAAAGTTCGTACTGTTCTCCCTGTATACAGGGACAGAAACTGTGTAATAAGTGCGTGTACGCATGCGTATCTATATCTTACTGTATATTACTATATACATAAACCAATAAGTGCCTGAAGTAGTTCGGTGCTCGAACATAGCGAGGGCGCCACACTGCAGTAAACAAACAAATTTGGGAAATATCAACAAGATAAAAGAAGCCAATGTACTGTTTGCTGGTGTATTTTATACAAAAAAAAACATGAGATTCTGAACAAATGGAAATAATTAAAATTGTTATACAATTTTCTTTGTTCACACATTTTTAAATAATAACTGCATTTTTACAGTTCTTCATTTTTATCAATCTTGTATAATAAACTATTGAAATTATTACATTTCGAAACACATTCATTAAAAGAGTTAAATAATTAGGTCCTTGTTCTTATGCTTCCATTGTAAGAATCGAGCGTATGCATATTCATATAATGCTCTCGATTTTATGGGAAGTAAATTTTGAACAATGGCATTTCGTTCACAGTCAAAGTCTCTTCCTTCCCCTACTTTATCCTCGTTAAAGTTTTCTTCGTCAGAAGAATCCTCTTCAAACATGACTGTCGAAACTGTTGCCATATTTTATACAAAAATACAGGAATATCCTAAATATCACAATCGGAAACAATTATAAAAACTCTTGTGATATAACCTATAACCACACAATGAATGGCTTGTTTTCCTTCTATCTCTCTCCCTCTCAATGTAACGAACTTTCCACTGAGTGTGATATAAAAGTGTATACGCACCGCGAGACTAAAGCAAGCCAGCGAGTGGCTATTGCTTGTAGCGCCCTCGCTACGCTCGGGCGCACACTACAACAGCCACGAACTGGCTTGCTTTAGTCCCTTGGTACGTAATATACTATTTAACTCTAAAAATTTATAATTGTTACATTATACATGTATTTCGATGCAACTTTTAATTGCGAAGTTGATTTATAATATTAACATGTATAATTTGCTTACTGGAACCCCTAAAGGTGATCCCAAATCCACAGAGAAAATATTACAAACCGTGAATTCAAATAATTCTTGTTATATTGACAGTTACATTCACGGTTATGGTAAAGCTCTGACGTCAAGTTTTAGTTATTCATCATACATTAAAGTTACACAAACGACATCAAAACAACTGGTTATCATTCACATTAAAATAACGCAAATACAAAGTATCTTTTGCAGTTAAATGTAATGTAGTTACTGTACATATCCCAAGAGAAATAAACAGATAGTTATCATTAAAACTCTAAGCATGGAATGCACTGATATTTAAATTAGCATATTATGCCTAATTTTGGTGATCATAAAAAAGTTACAATACAATTTTTCTGTTGGGTGTATTAAATTTTTCATTAAAATCAGTTAAATCTTCCATTTGAGTATATTCAATTTTTTAATTAAGTATATTACGCATATTTGAGTTACATTGTGAGTCCTGTCGGTAATGCAGACAGCTATCTCAATATTGTTTGTTATGTTAACATTTGTAACTACTACTTAGCTTCAAGTATTAAATTAGTTTCTAAAAATTAAAATTTTTTTTGTTTGGTGAATACTATCTCATTTTTATAACTATATTGTTCTTAAAACATTCGTATGTTTTATTCTCTGTTACTTTAGTCTCTGTATTGTCTTCTTTATTTTCCTATATATGACTTGGTATGTCTGTTTTTATAATTTGATCACATAATGTTTGATAAACTCATGATTTGTTTCTTCATATATGCTTAGCTCTTTACCTGTCTCTAACCTTGTACTCTTTCTGTTTTTGTATTTTTATCTCAGCTGTCGTAATAATCATTAATTCTGTTTTTGTGGGTCTGTGGCTTCTTTTTCTTGCGATTTTATGTATGTGTTTGTATGTTCTTATATATGCACACATGGGCGCATAAACTCGCGTATGCACGTAGGAATTATCCTTCTTGCGCGCACCAAGTGCCAATCCCCATTTTTGATATTAGATGTATTGTTTAACGATATGTTAATACAAAACGTTCACAAATTCTGTTTAAGTACTTAATTTTCAAGTTATTCCATACAAATTTTTTTTGTTTCAATTTAATATTACGGTTATTGAACAAAGTTCAAATTAAAATATCAAAGGATGATTTGAAACTGTATGATAATTCTGCGTACAAAATGATAAAAAATTTAATGTTTCCATGGGTTTCCAATGAGTTGCATATGATTTGTGGCTTTAAAATTGATTATATTTTTATAGAACTTATTATGGCAGTGCTATCTTTTAGTTGAAAGAATTTTTCATACGGTTTTATATATAAGAGGTCTAAACTCTGAAAAAAATACAAAAAAAACATTTTATTACAAATGTTATATTAATGGATGAAATTGTGCATATTGTCTGCATTTAATAAGAGTTATTAAACTGAAATACAAATAACGTTAATGGTTTCTTCTACCAATGCTAAAAACATATAATTAATAACATGATGATTATACTGAATACGTTTGTATTGATATACATTATTATACCAAATAAGTTATCTTCTATGGTTGCATTCTGCGTTAGAGTTAATAAACCGATATCAGAATCATGACTTTGAGAAAATATGTGACGAAAGTGAATTAAACATTTAATTTCCCCCTTTATGCCACCCTACCACTTATCACCCCACTTTACTAAAGCACATACGTAAAGAAAGTACATTTGGAATTTTAATTCTTATACTCTAATTCTTCTAAAAAAAAAAAAAAAACAGTTTTCCCAAAATTGAAACCAGTAACCTCCTGTATGCTAGTCAAGTACTGTATTTACTCTGCCAGGAGCTAGCTGTATTGATATGTAGAGAAACCCCTTACTCATTATTATAGTATTGTTTGTAACTTATTTTTAATTAAAAATTTATTTACTGCTTGTTGTTGAGTGATGTCTTGCATACATAAATAAATTTATTATTTCATTTTATCTAATTTTTCCCTTTCTTAATAATAAAATTTTAAGACTCTTAAAAGAGTCATCCTTAACGAAAGTTGTCACCCAACAAAGCAGTTTGTGTACTTCGTGGCTCTCAGAAGTTTTAAGTGATAACCGAAGCAAGCCGTTAAGCCTCAACACATGAAGTCAACAAGAACCGTCCGCATAACTTTTTAATGTTATTGGTAAACATTCTCAAAGCACGTGGAGTCCACATCAGTCACTTTATATAAATACACACACACAAATACACACACACATGTACATATAACACATAGACTTTTGTCCAATAGCACAAGAAAAAAAAGAGAGCCCTCTGGAAAAAAAATAGTTTGCAGAAAGTGCATCAACGACAATGCCAATCAGCTGGCGAATACTAATAATAGACATGGCGTTAGACATGTTCATAAAAGGACTAGCACCTATGATAAGCCAGCAGGTAGATGCGAAAGAACCTGCTTCCCTAGTCGATGCCTTCGATTATGCGTTAAGATTAGAGAGCCGAATGAGAGTGAGGTATAATCCTAGACACACGATACCAAGGACTACCTCGCAGTGATTCGAGAAATACTTTAAATAAGTCATATCAACAGTAGAATAGGTATGGTATCCTGACCATTCTCGCTGGATTAAATAGGACAACTTAATCAACAAAAAATCAACGATTAGAATCACAATGCTAATAGGCAGTATAATAATTATCAGAATAATAATAGACAATATCAACAATATAGTAATGGACATGATTACTTCCGAAATTATTAGAATCAGGGGAGGGATCAGAGTTTTTATAATCAGTTGAGGAACTCTAATTATTATCAGAATAATTTTGGATGATATCATAACGAGAATCTTAACGGTTATTATACTAAAAAAAAAGTGCTAATTGTAATCCACAGAGGTCAGAGTTATAATAGATACCCTCAAAATAATAATTATAACAAAAAAAGTTTGTGACCTAATTATCAACGTCAGATTTATCAAAATCCGTACCTACTAGGAGATGATTGTTTGCTACATCATTTAATCTCTCAGGCGGCTCATCCAAATCATCGTTTGGAGGTGAGCTCCCAAAGACAAAATTCAACTCCTACAATGAATTTTTTAGCGCAAGTAATGAACATAGCAATGGAATTAAAGTCGTCCACATCGATACGTGCCAGGGACTTGGCGTAGACGACGAGTCTACAAGCATAGGGCTGTCTGTCCTAGAAGGAAAAAATCGCTTCATCACACTTATACTCGATAATGGTGCTGCTACAAACCTGATTAAATTAGACCGGTTGCACCCATATTCACGTGTAGAGACTAGTAAAATTATTAATCTTACCTGAATTACACCCCACCTAATTTTAACTAAAAAACAACGTATATAACTATACAAAAAAAAACTTACAATTTTTCATGTGATTCCTAACGATTTTCCTATCAAAGATGGCGGTCTATTAAGTCAAAACTTTTGTAAAGAACGACAAGCTACATTATCGTATTATCATGATGCTACAGTATTAGATGATAATGTAATGAACCACATTCTTTTTTTTAAAACTCTTAAAGAAATAAAGCTATTGGAAAAAAATAAGAAAACAGAAGGCAATCAAACTTAAGCAACAAAGGCAGGAAAATCAAATTCTAGCTACTATTCCTAATACGAACAAGGGAACAGAGTGTCTTAAGGATAAAATTGACCAACAAAAATTATATGACGAATACATCGTACGCCAATCCGAGAAGTCAAATATACCTAGTTACAAAAAATTTGCCGACATAAAAGCTAAAATGCATTTTTTAAATGAATATAACAAATTGATTTTATCAGAGAGAGGTGATAGTTTTATAAAACCCACTGATAATAAAACTAATGAAAGTGGCATACTCAGGAAAAATAACTAATTAGATGACCAAGATATATTCAACCCCATGGCAGTGAACAGAGTAAAAATGCTCCTAGTGTGTAACAACATTGCCCTTATGAAGAACAAAAAGACACTAATGAACTAACTGAATATACAATTAAGGCTTGAACACGTCAAATACTAAGGATTAATTTAATTAAAACCAATGTAACTGAAGGATACTCGTCATGAGTCGACGTAGGACATGTAATGTGTATCTAGGGAAATGAATAGTAAAAAATAAGAACGGCCAATGTACTATTATGGCAATAAACACTAATGAGGATGATGTTACAATTGAAATAGATCCAAGAGAAATTCTATCCTTCAAATACATTACACCTAAATAGGACCTCGATACAAGTAGCGAATATGAGAGACCAATGATCATAAACAAACAAGATAGAATATGAGACCTTAAAGGATTTGTACGTACCGGTCACTTAAATCTAAAAGAATAAGACCGTATTTATCGACTGATTTCCAAATCCTCAGAAATTTTTTTGTTACCAGAAGACCTTCTACCCTGTATTAATCTCATTGCATTTGAAATCCTGACAAAAAATAACATCTCTATTAACACTAAACAATATCGTCACCCACTGGTACATAGAAAAGTTCAAGAAGAACATGTAGCGAAAAAACTTAACGATGTAACAATTGAACCTTCGTCATCACCATATAGTTCATTTTCCTGGATTGTTCCTAAAATAACTAATAGCCATGGAAATCCAAGATGGAGGATAGTAATTGATTTCCGAAAACTTAATAATAAAATTATTGGTGATGCATATCCACTACCTTACTTCGTAGAAATTATGGACCAGTTGAGAGGATCCATATATTATTCAGTTTTTGATTTGGTAAGTGGATTGCAACAAATTCCTATGGCTGAACATGAAGTATAGAACAGCATATACGACACGTCATGGACATTACCAATACAGACGAATGCCCAAAGGCTTGAAAAACGCACCTGCCACGTTTCAATGACTAATAGATCTCATATTAAGAGGTTTATTAAATGTTGAAATGTTAGTGTATTTAGATAATGTTATTATTTACGCTAAAGGTCTAGTAGATCACAACCGTAAAGTTAGGTTACTTTTCGACTGGTTAAGATCAGCGAATATGGTACTCCAGCCAGATAAAGTTTAATTTTTGTGAAACCAGTAACATTACTTGAGCATATAGTTAGTCAACGAGGAATTGAACCAGACCCTGAAAAGATACAAGCCGTTAGAGAATTTCCTAAACCAAAAACTGAAAAATATTAGACAATTCTTAGGACTAGCAGGATATTATAGACGTTTCATTTAAGATTTTTTGAAGTTAGCTAAGCCACTATCAGATTTATTAAAAAAGAGAAAAAAATTTAAATGGACCAGAGTGCAAAAAAATAGTTTTCACATACTAAAAGACCATGTTTGTCAAGAGCCTATTTTACAATTTCCTGACTTTAGTGAATCATTAAAGTCAACAACATATGTATCTGACTACGCAATTATGGCGGTATTGAGTCAAGAAAAGGATGGGTTTGACCATTCTGTTGCTTACCTTACAAGAACTCTCAATAAAGCCGAAATAAATTATTTCACAAATCCAAAAGGAATGCTTAGCTGCACTATACGCAATGCATTATTTTCGCTCGTATTTATTAGGAAATAAATTTGTTCTTGTAGCTGATTGTCGAGCTGAATACCTTTGCCATCAACGGTACCAGGACTTAGATAATTCTCTCCTTCCCTTCTCACTCAGCTGTTGCGTGCGGCGGTCATGCGGGCTTGTGACAAGATGCGCAGTTCAGCTGAGCCAGTTCTATAGCACCCGTGCTACAGCTAACATCGTTACATCGTTATAAATATCTACATACTAAGATTACAGAGTGAGACTGTAGAATGGCCGTGCTACCTTGTATTAATAAATAGAGTTCTAGAGTTAATACTCTCTTCTGTAAGTATTTATTTAACCTTGTGCCCTGGTCACTCATCCCATACCTCCGATAGGTTATGGGCCCAGGGCACGCGCGCCACTACGCGGGAGTGATTTTCTGCCGTCATCAGAAAATCAAAGTGTTGAGAGTGTATTGTGTTTTATAGAGCCTAGAAGTAGAGTAACAGATATAGAGAGGCCAGCACAGAGAGAGCGAGTGGCAACCGGATCACCGTCAAAAAAGGTGCACTACCTGCATGTTATCACCAGTTATTTTAGAGAGGAGTGAGCAGCACCAGGGTAAGTGATGCCATCTCCAAGCAGAGTTTCTTCGGAAATGGGCCCAGTGGGGTATTCGTGTGAGTGCGTGTGTGGCTTTGTTCTTTTCTCTCTGCTATCGAAACTGGTGATATTGTCGGAGGTGTTGAGGCGAGCGAGAGCATCCTGCGCTGATTTTTATTTTTCCGAGAAAGAGTTTTTGTTTCCGCACGTGTGCTTCCCCGTCCTCCCTTCCTCCTCTGTTGATGCATGGTTTGCAACAGCCATTTTCGTTGGTGGCGCGCCGCAGCGGCGGGCGCATTTTTGTCTTATGTTTTAAGTTGATGGAGTGAGAGAGATAGAGAATATAGATACCTAACTTTTAGTAAATTCTCGTCCGTGAAGGAAGGAGAGTAGAGATGTTCGAGCGCGCACCTGTACATGCGCGCAGCTTGAGAGTAAAATCTCTTGGCGTAAATTCGTGTGCTGTGGTGTATTAAGGACTGCAGTGTGGGCAGATGTGTTGTTTATTGTTACTCCCGAGCATCTTTGCCTTGGACGGTTGTGTGTGTTGCGTTTTTCTTTGCTTAGAGATAGACTAACAGTATACGTGAAGCATATCTATGCATGTTCTCGTTTCAGTACTTCTGTGTAATTGTACACGCACACGTGGTGGCAATACTTTGCTGTAAGTTTGTCTCTACTATCCAGCAAACCCTGAGCAAAGTTTTAGTTGCATGCACACACCCAAAATCTATGTTATCTATATTCAGTGGTATGTCTCGGGATCTTGATCAGTGGAAAGTATGCTGTGCCACTGGAATCTGATGCGTGCGTGAAATTATGACTTGGTAACTGATTGCAAACACGCGTTTGGCGCGGCTGGGAGAGCCCGTTTTTTGTTTCGATCCAAGAGAAATTGACATTCGTTTTTCTTGGTTCAGGAGCACTCAAATGACTCTTAAAAATTACTAGAGGTTACCTGTTAAAATACTGCAAAATATTTTAATATTCTAGAGTTTTTTTAGTCTATTAGAGCCCGGAAAATTTAGAACTATTGTGAAATTTCAGAGTATTTTTATTTCACGATAACTTTTAGAATACAAGCTTAGAATATTTAAGAGTATTGCAAAATTCAATTGTTAATTGATAATCAGAGTTGTTAAGATAATCAGAGAGTTATCATTTAAAACTGTGATTAGAGCATTTAACCAACATAAGTTTGAGTCAATTGCGCAATTCCGTAACAAATGGAGAAGCTGTTGCGCATCGTCGAACAGGACAGCGATAATGACTTATTCTGGGTAGAGAACAAGTTCATCATCATCAAGAAGGCTCAACAGCGGGTCAAATCATCAGGCTAAAAATTTAGGGCCTGGTTTACTCCTTGGCTCAACTTTGGAAAAGGCAACAGCAGATCAGCTCGTCTGCCGAGGCCCAATGGAACATCGGCGCAGCTAGCTCCCTCATTCCAAGAGTCCTGGTTCCCCACCGTCTGTCTACCCCGTCATCCCTGATTAGTGAGACCACTCTGAGGGTGACGAATATCGTGCACCTCTCGGTCATAAATAAACTTGTAGACTCAATGAAAAGCTTAGAGTCTGCCTTGGCTAATCATTTCGAGGGAGTCAAAGAACTGAGCAAGAGTCAAATGATCACGGTTCAGACCATGAAAAAGGTGGTCGACAAGATGCTGGAGGCATTAAAGGACAATCTAGAAGCTTAGTGGCTGTGCATGAGATATTTAGAGGTAAACAAAAATTCCAGAGATAATCCTAATAAAATTGTTGACTTAGAAGCTGACAAAAGTATAAGTCGAGCACTAATAGAGTTTTAATCGATTATCCAACTACCCAAAAAATAGAATCAAAAGAGATCACAAGCTTACACAGAAACAAAATTTTGAATATTTAGATTGATTATTTTAAAACAGAGCTGATAAGTAATGATTTGATCGATGTTATCAATTTGCATCACAATGGTCCGAAAAATTTAACTAAGGAGGCCATAAATAAAAGGAAAAATTTAGTGAGAGACATAATTATCAATCACATTAATGAATATATTCATATCCTGACGTTTAAGAACCGAAAGAGATCATAGAAAAATTAATTTCGTTTAAAGCAACTGAACTGAATGTGACTCATACATCTGTAAGAGCTAAACGATATAAAATTAAGATTAAAATGGGAGAAAAAGTAAAAGATTTCTATGTACCCTTTGAATCCATAAAAAAAGAGTACAAAATGTGCAAATAGGCCATTTCCTCTAACTGATCAAGAAAAAAGAGCAGCATTCTATCAGGCGGTAGTTCAAACTGTCTCTGAGGTCAGCAGTGCTGATCTTATAAGAATACGAACTACTAACGAAATGAGCCTAGAAGAAAATAAAATCGTTTTTATTTCATCTAGAGACAGGAAAGAAAGAAGGATAGAAGACTAAGACATGACAACCCTCAAGCTCATAGAGCCCACGCCTAAGAGAGAGCTGGAGTTTTAGAGGACCATTGCTACCGATGCAACAAAGATGGTCATTGGACTAATGATTGTCCTCTGTGTCCCAAGAATTTGTGGTTTTGCTACTATTGTCAGGCAGTACGAAATCATAAGGGAACGGACTGTCCCCAAGCTAAAGGTAACAGTAATAACAATTCGAATAATTATAATTCTAATAAAAATGCGATTGATAAAGAAGAGAATGCTCACAATTTGGGAAACAATTAAGATAAACTCGATAAGGTTAATAGAGCTAGAGTAAACAAAAACAATCACAATAAGAAAAATCAGAGAAATCTTAAAAGAGCAGTCACTCAGTCATCTGAAGATTCTCAGCCTCAGCACAAATATAGGATTGTAAAATCTGGAGGGAGAGACACCTACTTTAAGAGAAAAGCCATCTGCAATTGGGAGGAAAAGAGAAAAACTCATTGAATTGGAGTTAATTGAGACTGTAGAAGAAATAAACGAGACTTCAATCAAATAGGACACGAATCTGCTGACTAGGCATACTACAAACATAGATGAGTAAGAATCAATAGAAAGCATAGAGAGTATGATCAGTCAGGATAAGTTAGAGAATAGAAAATTAGAGAAAAACAAATTTACAGAGGGTATGCCATGGCACTTTAGGTTAGGCCATGCATCTCTGATTTATTTAAGAAAACTCCAAAAATACGAAAAAGAGTTAGAAAATATGAAGTTTGATGAATCTATGCTGGATTGTGAGGTTTGCATAATGGCAAAAATGAATAAACTCCTGTTTCATGAACTAAAAGCAAGGGCAAAAGGCCTTTTCAAATTATACATACAGATATCATGGGAACCATAAAGCCAACCTTATACCCCGATAACAAGAGATTTATAATTATATTTGTAGACAAATATTCGAGACTAGCTAGAGCTTATCATAATAAAACTGAAGAGAAGTCAGTAAGTGCATTTAAGAACTTTCTTATATCAGGAAGAAATCTACTAGTTAAAGACGAAAAAGTATGTTTTATTAAATCAGATCAAGGTACAGAGTATACAGGAGGTAAATTTCTAGAGATTTTTAAAAAGGAGAACATGAAGTCAGAGTTTTCACCACCTTACACACTAGAGCTTAATGGTTTAGCAGAGAGATTTAATGATATATTACAAAGAAAAATTAGAGCATTAATGTTCGAGGCCTACCCAAAAGCATGTAGGAGTTAGCGGTAGAAGCTGCTGTACATGCATATAACAGATCACCACACAGAGAAATAGAGTTTGAAACAACATTAAGAAAATTTGCCCCAGAAGCAAGAGTTCATTTCAATTAAATAAAGAGGTTTAGATGTATAGTGTATGTAAAACTACTAAAACTACTTACAAAATTTGGAGCAAGAGCAATTAAAGCTGTTTTAGTTGGATATAAATCAACGTCGTACGTTCTCTGGTATCCAGTTTCTAGAAAATTCCTTGAGTCTAGACGTGTAAAGTTCAATGATAAAATAGTCTACAAAGATATGTATAGAGAAAAATAAAGTTAGGTCGAGAAAATTGACTGGAACTGGTGGAAAAATTTGGAAGAAGAGGAAGAAGAAAAACAAGAGGAAAAACCATGTAAAAAAATGAAGAAAAAAAAAAGACCAACAAAGCAGAAATAGAAGAAATAAAGAGCATGGAGTCAAACATAGAGCCTCTGAAACAAAATATGAGTATAGTAACTAGAAGTCAATCCAAAAGAAGGCATGAAACTCAAAAGCAGACAATAAGAGCTAATGCTGTAAAGCATGTAGAGGACATAAGTTTTGCGAGATTTGTTAACGCAAAGTATAAAGAAGACTTACAGACAAAAGATTTTAGATATGTTTTCCTCGCGTACCTTAACAGAGATCCCATATCATATGAAGAGGCTATTAAAACGGGTGGGAGAAAAATGGGATAAGAGCAATTAAAGAAGAGTTAGAGTCAATGAAGGTAAATGAAGTATGGGATCTGGTAGAAATACTAAAGGCTGGAATCGACTAGAGAAAACCCATCATAATAGAGTCTAAGAGGGTGTTAAAGAGAAAAATAGACAACGATGGATCAACGGGATTTAGACTGTAGACTCTAGACTGGCTGTGGTTAAAACAGTTCTAGCAATTATAAACAAGTATGACTTAGACGTTATTCAAATGGACGTAAAAACTACTTTCTGGAACGAAAAATTTAAAGAAGAAATATGTATGAAGATCCCAGACAGTTAAGAGATAGACGAAAACACTAAACTGAGCCAAGTTTGCAAATCGGAGAAAGCTCTTTATGGATCAAAAAGAAGCCCAAAGAGATGAAACAAAACATTTAGGGCAGAGATACTAAAGTTAAGCTTAGAGAATGATCCTTATAAACCATGTTTGTTCTCCTACAGGAAAGAAGGAAAATTAATCCTTGTAATACTTAACGTGGATGATTTGCTGATAGCAGGGCACGCTCAAGATAAAATAAATAAAATCATAAAGAATACAAGTCTGAAAAACTCAATGTGAATGCTGATGCATTATCTAGAAATCCAGTAGGACAATTTCTTTATGCAGCAAATAATGTAAATAACGGATTATCATTATCAGGAGTTATGATGATGCGTCGAAAAAATAGAGGAAAAGAGAAAAATAGAATCACAAAGTCAGAGAAAAGAAATAGTAAGAACATTTAATTTAACGACTATCAAACCTAAAGCACCGCCAATAACCTTGAAGGATACAGTAGAAGTAATAAAACCTAGGAGCATGACCAAATCAAATGTCACTAGAAATACATCAAAAGATTCAAGCTCATTCAAAGTAAAGTTTTCTAAATCAGTAGCCTCAATATTACATGCTAGTGATACGAATACAGAAATCACTGAAATAAAACCTAATAGTTCTGGAAATGATGAAATCCCACAATTATCAGTCAGTGACATAATTAACCTTAGTGCATTATCAGTGACAAGTATGTTATCTGAAAACAATCCGAGTGATAATGACAAATCGTCAGGAGAAGATACACAACCACCAGTATCTGACCCCAGACGAAGAAGATTAAGACAATAACTGACTGAAACGGAAGTAGACTCAAATACCGATACTGATTCAGACTCAGACGCGACAAATACTGAAAACTCTGTTACACCTGTTTTGCTTAGCGAAGGTTTAGATGACGACGTTTTTGACTATCCTAAAACTACAAGTTATATTGATAAGATTATTTATCAAGAAATACAAAAATCATCAATTACCTCTCGTATCCAGAGCAATATACCCTTAACTTTTAGTACACCGACGTACACGAGTACTTATGTTATTGCAAAAAACAGACGATATAAAGCACCGGACTTGGAACAAATAGCAGAAAAAACTCTGGATAACTTAAATGACAACAACAATAAACAAACAATTTGAGATTAAAATAAATCAATGAATTGAAGTATTGTACCTGATCTCATGCTACTATCGGACTTATACCCTATTCAACCAATCAATTGATACAAACAACAGTACGAAAAAGTGGACGTAAGTCTTCGTGATAGTAGCAGTAGTACTGACAATCATAAGAACGTTAGTAGAGCTAAGATAATAAAGAATGTAATGACCACTAGATTTTGCCTTTGACTTAAAAAAAAGACAATATAGTTCACTTTATTAGCAAAGATTATCAACCAGTCACATCTGTTTCAAGACTGTTGAGATCGATAGGTGCGCTGAACTTTAATTATTCAAAATCAAAGAAACTAAACGTTCGACAAATAATAATAATACATTATGGAGGACATAATATACTGTCAATCGTTATTAATGAATCACCTACTAATTTAATAATTTAAGAAAGTCTTACAAAAGCTTTAAAATCACTCAGAAAAATATTATTAAGACGAAATCTTAAAAATTCCAAAAACGGATAGCTTTTGATAAAGTTTCTATTGATACCATTGGTAAATTAAGAATGACACCAAATGGTAACTGCCATTTGTTAACCATACAGTGTAATTTGACTGAGTACATCACATCAGTCCCTGTACCAGATCGAAGATCAAACAAGCTTAGCAATGCACTCGTACAAAATCTAATATTAGTTTACGGTGCGTAAACGCAATGAAATCATACTAAAACATATAGATAAATTAAAACTAGTTCCCCAAAAATAATATCCTTGTAAGAGTTATATTCTACATGTCTTCCAGAAAAAAATAATGATGCGGATTATATTGACCATGTCTTAATGACATTAGTGGTTGAAGGTTGCGCAGATTTAAACTATGCTGATCATGACAACTATATTATAGAACCACTGAAAACGTACTCTGGATACCATGAATAAATTGTTATTACAAAAATTAAAAGAGCTGATTGAAAGGTAGTGATATGGCTTGATATTTACAAATTCATATTGGGGCACACACCTACTCAAGGATCAAGTGAAACCTTTCGATATTGTATTGTGCAGTTTTCTTATCCTAATTGCACTACCTACATAGAAATGGACCTCTTGAATTTAAAGATAATCCGATAAAAAAATCTTAAAGCAACAGTATTGCACATAATAAATACCGTGGAAACCCATGTGGGAGATAACATTATTCCACTTCCCAGTACACGAACAAAAAGACTGACAACTTTTAGAATGATTGGAAGCATTGCTGAAGGACTTTTCGGCTAAGTCAAGGAAGACTATATTAATGATATGAACACTAACATCAATAATTTGCATGCTGATCAATAGGAATATATTATACTGTATGAACAAAATTGTCATATTTTTGCAGCTATATTCGAAGA
Organism: Copidosoma floridanum; assembly: GCF_000648655.2. The sequence goes on from NW_019379921.1 coordinate 75,683, forward strand.
ACTATATAACACAACTAAATGCCATGAGTGTATTTTAAAACAAATTCCTGATATATTGAGCTAAGGCCAAGATTTTACTCTTGACAGATATGTAATACATTTATTTACTTACCTTAGAGGAACTGAGGCTACCTTAGATCATATTATTCGTTCCCATGAAGATCTGATTGACATCTTGCATAATTTACAAAGAGGTCAAGCACATCTACAGTTATTTTCTCCAAGTATATTCAGAATCGTAGCCCAGGGTGTGACGAACCTAGCAGGAGACCTAGAATTTGTTGCACCAATAGAGAACATTTCTGCTGGAGAAATAAGCACTCTAAGCAAATTAGATGCTTTGTATCAAGAAAATAGAACCATGGTAATATTACATTTGCCGCTGATAGATTGAACCCCTTGTAATCTTTATAGATTACATCCAGTCATGATACCTTAATCTGAAAAAAATAGATCTGCCTACAAAAAACCATCGTACCCGTACTTTGCAGTTGCAGCAGACCATAATTTGTATTTACGCTTAAACGAAGTTACATTCAACCAATGTGATAAAACAGTATATAGTTACATATGCTCAGCTACAAAAACGAAAAGTCAATGGATTTACTCACCAGTTGATAATTCATGGTTATTCTTGATACCTAATAAAGAACAATTAAGCATTGTCTGTCCTAATAAAATGGATCGATAAGAAAGAGTGAAAGGTATAGGTCTTTTATTAATAAATAATGGGTGTACGGAAAAAACACACAAAGTAACCTTAACTAGTGAACGTGAGATCATCACTTGGATACTGTATACCTATCAAGTCAAAGTGAACTTGAACTTAACTATATCATATGAACCCTTAATGGGCAATACTGCCTTTCATGATGGAGAAAATACGAATTGGAAAGTTGGAGGAGAAACAAATTTTTTTTTTTTAATACGTAATGTCATTAAAGCAATTATTAATACAATTACAATACCAATAGTTATAAGCAAAGTTGTTTCAACAAGACTTTAAAACGTAGTGTCTTGGATGAATTTAAACTCAGTGCTTATAAACTTAATAGGGATACTCGGTGACAATCGACTTTATTAAATATTATGGTTTTACACAAGTTTAAAGACTATTCATAATTTTTATTATTTTGTTAAGAAGCTCAGTGTTAATTTTGTTCAGAAAATTAAGACTTTTTTGGTATTGTTAATATACCAGTTGTAATTAAAGTTTATAATTTTTATATTCATTTTTTTATTCATTTGTGTTGCATGCACATACCCATCTGATCTGGCACCTCAGAAGTGCGCTAACATCAGCACTTAATAATCAAATATTAGAAATAAACAAATAGTTGGACTACTGGTGCCGGAGCCTACTACACTCCACAACCATTAGTTCCTAATTGACGGTAAGATCAAATGATAGTACTATAGTGCAGTAAATAAGCCAGAAAATACTGTAAAATGTGGAAAAGTTGCAGACAAGCACCGATTTTAAAAATTCTTGTTGGTACGTATTCCTTAGACCCCCTGAAACATTCCTCCCCACTAACCTCCATCTTAGGAGAAAAAATAAATTAATGGGGGTAATATTTTAAACACCCCCAAGCAACCCCACAAGTGGCTCTTGTATTAAAATTGAATAAATAGATATCTTGCCACGAAAATATGCTCTAGTAGATTTTTTGGGTTGCTGATAATAAATCCGACTTTCAAATGAAGAAAAAACCGATAATTTTACCAAGTGGTTCAATAGCAAGTGGTTTTTTTTCCACACAAAGGCGCAATTTCTACAACTGACAATGTTAAACATCGATTTATTAAATCTTACAACAGCAACATTTTGGGGTGCTTTGGGGGTGGGGGGGGGGGTTAAATTATCAGTTTTTTATTCATTTGGACGTTGGATTCATGATCAGTGACCCAAACTATCTACTGGAGCAGATTTTTGTGGCAAAATAACTCTTTATTCAATTTTAACACAAGAGCTACTTTTGGGGATGCTTAGGGGTGTCAAAATCACCCCTGTTAGTTCATTCTTTCTTCTAAGGCGAAGGTTAGTGGAGATGAATGTTCCAGGGGGTCTAAGGAATACGTACCAATAAGAATTTTGAAAATCGGTGCTTGTTTGCAACTTTTGCACATTTTTCGGCTTATTTACGGCACTAATAGTCATTTACCACCTAATGTGGGTTGGCACGTAAAAGACCACAGTCTGACTCCCGGCCAGTGCGATTTTTTTGGGCAAGTGCCTCTAAATTCTGACATGTGCTTTTTCACCACGCAATACTTCTCGTGGATGGAATGGATGACCTTCTCGCAGCAAAATTGCCTATTTTTCCTCCACCCCCCTCTGTATGAGGCCCTCTTTTCCTTTCCTTATTTCTTTTCAAAGTGTCAAATGTCCTGAGTAGTGGATCTTTTGTACCTGGACGTATGACACTATAATATGGACGTATGACACAATGGACGTTATAGACTCTGAAGACCTTATCAGTTATATTATAGGGAGCTAAGTATAACGTGCAAATGTAACTACGGTCAAATCAGAACTGACTTGGCCTGACTGGTTCGCACTTTTACTCACACACGCTCGCATATACACACTTACACATACCTACAGCCTATCAATGCAGTCGTGTACTTCAACACTCATTTTTGACTTGAGATGAAGTATAAAAGTACAAAAATAGACATAATTTGGTTTCACTTATTCAGATTATTTTGATTATAAATTTTTCATCGCACTAAAATTTAGGTTTTAAATAGGCCAAGAGTCTCAATTATCTGGCTTATTATATCTGGCTTATACCTTTTTTTTTTGGAGAATTTTTCGTGGAGTTCGATAGGCAAGGTTGTTGTAGAATTGTCTGCTATCTGTTCGTTAGTTCTCAGCCATTTGACATTTACCCGGCCATGAATCACACATTTTTTGACACAATGTTCATAAATTTGTCATATGTCTCAATTTCCCTCTTCCACTTGTTTTTGAATTTAGTTTGGCTACCTTGTCGTCGCATTATAGATTAGCCGGAAAATAGTTTTTGTTTAGGATGATTTTAAGAGAGTTGTTTGCTGCCATCAATTTTCTACATGCTTCACTTAGTGCCACGCATTCAGCTAGGCATGTTGACAATGCTACGTAGGTCTGCTTGTGGGTTCTCCAGGCGACAGAATCTCTCAAGAGTTTGATTACATATCCGCTCTTTGTCAGAGAACCCTTGCAATCGTCAAAACTGGCATCTGAAAATGCTTCCAAGTTATCCTACCCTCCTCAGTACCTCAGATCAAGAGACTTAATACGGGCAGAGTACCTGAATACTCTTCTGACCATGTTCCAGTCTTCAACAGTTGGATTTATTTGATGTTAACTAAGTACATTCACTGAATAGCTGATGTCAGGACATACAGTATCAGCCACATATAATAAACTGCCTACAGCCTCCCAGTAAAGAATGTTTTCTGTCGATTTTGTTTTTTGTAAGTCACTCTGCCTTTCAGATTGTTCTCTTTATTTTCTTTGTTGATTCAGCATATGGCTAATGACCATGAAAGTTCTTACGAGTTTTGAGTTTTCAAATGCAAACTAAGTCAGAATTTCGTCTATATCATTTGTCTGGATCAAGGTTAAAACCTGTCTCTTTCTTTCTCTGCTAACTTCAATACCCTAGAAAGTGATTTGAAGTTGTTGTTCAGCTCTTTTTTTCCCTCTTCTTTTTGCTTAAGGCATTACATGGTATGGCGGTGCGCCTATACTGTAACTGAAGTATATGATGAGGATTATATATATATATATATAATCCTCATCATATACTTCAGTTACAGTATAGGCGCACCGCCATACCATGTAATGCCTTAAGCAAAAAGAAGAGGGAAAAAAAGAGCTGAACAACAACTTCAAATCACTTTCTAGGGTATTGAAGTTAGCAGAGAAAGAAAGAGACAGGTTTTAACCTTGATCCAGACAAATGATATAGACGAAATTCTGACTTAGTTTGCATTTGAAAACTCAAAACTCGTAAGAACTTTCATGGTCATTAGCCATATGCTGAATCAACAAAGAAAATAAAGAGAACAATCTGAAAGGCAGAGTGACTTACAAAAAACAAAATCGACAGAAAACATTCTTTACTGGGAGGCTGTAGGCAGTTTATTATATGTGGCTGATACTGTATGTCCTGACATCAGCTATTCAGTGAATGTACTTAGTTAACATCAAATAAATCCAACTGTTGAAGACTGGAACATGGTCAGAAGAGTATTCAGGTACTCTGCCCGTATTAAGTCTCTTGATCTGAGGTACTGAGGAGGGTAGGATAACTTGGAAGCATTTTCAGATGCCAGTTTTGACGATTGCAAGGGTTCTCTGACAAAGAGCGGATATGTAATCAAACTCTTGAGAGATTCTGTCGCCTGGAGAACCCACAAGCAGACCTACGTAGCATTGTCAACATGCCTAGCTGAATGCGTGGCACTAAGTGAAGCATGTAGAAAATTGATGGCAGCAAACAACTCTCTTAAAATCATCCTAAACAAAAACTATTTTCCGGCTAATCTATAATGCGACGACAAGGTAGCCAAACTAAATTCAAAAACAAGTGGAAGAGGGAAATTGAGACATATGACAAATTTATGAACATTGTGTCAAAAAATGTGTGATTCATGGCCGGGTAAATGTCAAATGGCTGAGAACTAACGAACAGATAGCAGACAATTCTACAACAACCTTGCCTATCGAACTCCACGAAAAATTCTCCAAAAAAAAAAGGTATAAGCCAGATATAATAAGCCAGATAATTGAGACTCTTGGCCTATTTAAAACCTAAATTTTAGTGCGATGAAAAATTTATAATCAAAATAATCTGAATAAGTGAAACCAAATTATGTCTATTTTTGTACTTTTATACTTCATCTCAAGTCAAAAATGAGTGTTGAAGTACACGACTGCATTGATAGGCTGTAGGTATGTGTAAGTGTGTATATGCGAGCGTGTGTGAGTAAAAGTGNAATTTTGTTATACATATCAAATCCAAATATAAACATCTTGCTCCTTTGTCATAATCAATAAAATAAATTACACGTAATATACTTGTGATATAGAGCATGACTTTATTAATAAAGTCATTCTCTATATCACAAGTATATTACGTGTAATTTATTTTAATTTTGTTGTACGTTGTCTGGTACCATTGCACGATCCATCAATTATGCCCAAGTTTCCTATCAACATAACAATAGTATCTACTTTTAAACTTATAACATGTGGCAGTAATCCTTTATGTATATTATTGAGAGTTTCTATAGAAAAATTTATGTTTATATTTTCATCAGTGCGATCACTACTTTTATATTTTGCCTAATCTGTGCTGTAGTAAATACGTTTTTTTCCTTTAATATAATTCAAAATTTTACATTTTAAAATGTATGAAAGTTCGTTATGAGTTGTTAGAATTACTTTGTTTAGGCAGCTACTTATATATACCATCTCCATAAATTTGTTTACAAACATCATCAGTTTTCCATGCCTGTGGAATTTCGGAAGACTTCATCGTTTCATTTGCAATGTCCATTAACAATAATGAAAATTTCAAATCTGTACACCGCATATTACTTTTCAATTTCATAATTTTATAGTGTTTTTATAGAAATGAATACTTTATAGTTTCACTAATTAGAGAATTTTTACATCCATGCTTCATCACTGGAAGTATTTGTCTAAAATCGCCTCCTTAAATAAACAATTTTCCATCATATGGAATATTATAATCACATAAATTTTTTACAGTGTTATCCACTATTTCCAAAGCTTTTTAAAAGATCATTTAAGCTTCGTCCCAAATAATTACATTTACTTCTCGTAATTTTTTTGAATCAGCTTTGTATCCTAAGAAAGAACTTGTAATGTTATTTACATCTAATGGTAATCAAAATGTTCTATGACTTTTCATTCTCTAGGTAATTAAATTGGAGCAGTTCCTGTCTAAGTCATAGATGAAACCTTTTTCTTTTAAACAAAAAATAAAAAATAAATGTTTTGTATAAAAATGTTTTTACAGAACCTTCTGGATATACCTATTAATAAAGTATAATTTTGTATCACTGTTAATAATTTCATTAAAAATAATTTTCTTATCACTATTTAGGTTAATAAATAAATCCTTAAAATTTGTTTTGAAATCAATTACAGGTCTATTGTCCTCAATATTTTCAGATTTTATTGTTTCATTTGGTTCTTGTAGTCCATAATCTTTACATGATTTTTCGTCAAATTTGAAGATTTCATTTAAATGTAATAAAGCATTTTTTTTTTTTATCGTCTTTTTAATCTTCAACAAAAAATTTGTTGGAGTGATTCCCAAATAGACTTACCACAAACGTTTTCAGATATTAAAAACCATGTGAAAAATTTTCTCAGTTAATATGGCAGCATAACGTTACAAACTCCTTTAAATATTTCAAATATTTGAGAGTCATGTTCAACTTAACCTAAAGCAGTAGCAGTATCTCTAAACGTACTGTGATGCATGTTATGAACTGTTCCCGGATTTTCGAAAAGTTCGGCTCCACTTGCCCGCTTTAAAATTAATTTAAAAAAAAAAAAAAAAAATGCTCAGAGTCCTTAAGTGACACTATTCTTAGTCACCCTATTGTTGGATTGCATCTAACGCTTTCTCTTTTAATCCAAGTTTTCACCGTCGAATTGAAACAGTAATATTCTGAAATATTTCTTGAAAAACTATATTTTGTTTATTTTCAATATTACTGGTAAATTAAATGCAGAATCACTACGTCTACACAGAGAAAAATCTTGCAATCGGCATGCTGCTTGCATTGGGCTTAAATATCGGCCATCTTATTGATAAATCTACATACTCTGATATTTCATCAAAAATTTCTTCATCTTTTTTATTACTCGTATCTGTTTTGGTTACATTATGTGATTCTCTATCTCTTCCTTTATGAATATAATTAAAAATGTACTTTATACTTTAAATAGATGCACAATAATTAACATTAATGTGGCAACTATATTTGCTCAACAAAAATGGATTGTACAGTACTACCATTGAATTATCAACTAAAATTTTTTCATGCTATATATGTGATTATCACACCTATTGTCACTTTTTTCGTAATTTAGGTATCCATTTTTTGTAAAAACAGTTTCATTAGTAAACTTTTTTGGAAACTTTTTTGTACAAATTGTTTGATGATTGATAAGACATGGACTATCTTTACCATAAGGTCCATGAAGTATGTGTTTAATAATTAATTTTGGTATTTGTGAACCAAGTGCAATTCCTACTGAAATATATTTATCTATGTCCATAGTAGTAAATAACTGATTGTTCATATGCAATGTTACAATAATATGAGAATGAGGTAATCCTCTTTTTTGAAATTCAATGGTATAAACATAAGCAATAACTTTTCCGAAAATATTATGTTTAGTTGTATCGTCTCAAATTAATTTCAATTTTGTATGAAACAATCTAATAGTTGTATCCGGTGTATAAGTCTGAGTGGTACCTTCAGGAAAGTTTTTTAAAATTTGTTTTACTTTTAACCATTTAGGGTTACATGTAACGGTAATAAAAAAATCAGGTCGTCCAAACTTTCGCATTATTACCATTGCATCTTAATGATGTTATTCTGTTGCTTTCTATCGTAATATATGCATGCAAAAAAAAATGTTGTGTTAATCTTCGAGCATAGAGTATGGGACTAAAAAGTTTATTATGTGGTCGATAGAAAGTTCGATATAAGTAATATTGAAGCAACGTAAAATTTTCTGCTTTTATTAAAACTTTTTATCTGTCATATGTACTCCATCCCGCATCTTCTACTGAAAACAATAAAGGAAATACCATAGGGTCAACATGCTGTATTCAGCATACAGCATCGATAATGCAACCTATAAGAGTGTTGATCAATCAGATGATAATATTTACATAAGTTTTCCCGTATAAATGCTAAACAGTATTCGTAAAGGCTTGCCACCTCATAAACTTGAATTAAAAACAAGTACAATAGTAATGTTAATTCGAAATTAAAGTATGTCAGACTGCTTATGTAACGGTACACGATTGTGACCTACTAAATTATTGAAGTATTACGTAGAAGGTGAAATAGATACGGGAGAAAAAATTGGTATTAAAGTTTTTATTTCAAGAATAACATTAAATATCGGAAATACTTCATCATTATGTCTCATTTTATATGGAAAACAATTCGCATTAGTTGGAGCATTTGCTATAACTATGAAATCGTCTCAAGGTCAAAGTTTTGATAATGTGGGATTATACTTGAAAAAACCTTTATTTTCTTATGGTCAATTGTACGTGGTTTTATAAGGATGCAATAATAAAAATGGATTTTTTTCTCAAATCGCTAAAGAAAACATTTTAAATATTGAAAATATAGTTTAGAAAGATGTTTTTAATCATAATTAATAAAGTTTTATATAGTTTTTATAGAAATGAATACTTTATAGTTTCACTAATTAGAGAATTTTTACATCCATGCTTCATCACTGGAAGTATTTGTCTAAAATCGCCTCCTTAAATAAACAATTTTCCATCATATGGAATATTATAATCACATAAATTTTTTACAGTGTTATCCACTATTTCCAAAGCTTTTTAAAAGATCATTTAAGCTTCGTCCCAAATAATTACATTTACTTCTCGTAATTTTTTTTATCAGCTTCGTATTTTAAAAAAGAACTTTCAGTGTTATATAAATCTAATGGTAATCAAAATGTTCTATGACAGTATTCCTGTCTAAGACATATATATATACATATATATGTATATATAACCTGATTTTTTTAAACAAAAAATTAAAAATTAATATTTTGTATAAAAAAGTTTTTACAGAACCTTCAGGGCCATCAATAAAATATAATTTTGTATCACTGTTAATAATTTCATTAAAAATTATTTT
>NW_019379921.1:103029-113925 GCF_000648655.2 Copidosoma floridanum
CCCTGGTTAACTAATTGTTGTTTACATCGCCACTACTACATTATATATTATATAGCCAAACAGACTCACCGTAGCAGACGACACACGGCGGACGCGCTGCTGCCACGCGTGGCCCGGCCGCCGCGGCTCGCATCGTCTTGTTCGTCGTTTGAATACGTTATAAAAACGAAAAAACCCCTCTTTTTTTATTGTCGATATCTAAGTAAAAATGTCTCATCTTTCGATCTAGACTATCAAAAAAATTCCAAAAGTTGAAGATCATGGAGATAAAACGTGTTTTTCAAACAAGTGCATTTTTCGAGGTTATGGGAGCAAATTTTCAAAAAACTGATACCACCACTGAACAGCAGAGGAAAAAATACGTAAGGATATGTTTTTAGATAATTTTTTTATTAAAGTTTTGACACTGAAACGACGAGTTGAAAACGTCGTGTTTCACGCCCGCGCGGGCCATCCACCGCGGCGCTGGGACAGTTGACGTGATTCTCCCCATATATATTGCTATCCTTTTTTTTTGGTATGTCAGTGCTCAGTTAAGAAGTTTATAGCCGTGCATCTGAGCGCCATTAGGCACAGCGATGCTGAGCCTGCTCTATACGGGGTAACACTTCTCAGCGTATTAAGTAGTCTCTTGTAATTTTTTTTTATTTAACGATATGTTATTTAACAAGTGCAAATAAATTTAATAATTGAATCAGTAAGTACTAAACTTTAACTAGGATTCACGTTATTTAAAACGGTAAGCACTATTTATGAAAAAAAGAAACAATAAAATGCATGATGAACTAATTAAGTATTTTTTGCTATGTTTATAAATTTCTACATAAATTTTTTCGTTATCATTAATGAAAATAGTAAAATTAAAAATAAGTAATAAAAATGAATATGTTAATAAACCTGACCAACAACTGTTCTAGAACAAAATGGGAAGTAAACTTAAATCAGTTCGGTACACCAGTGAGGTAGCTTTAAAAGAGCTGCAAGATAAACATAAGACTGTGTACATAAAATTATTAATTCATTTATTTTCTTTTAATTTTAAATATTAAGTTAAATTTTGCTTTATATTTTTACAGAAACTAAGAATTATGTAGCTGAAGTAAAAGCCAGCCTAACTATCAGAGTAAAGAAGAATCTTTATCCTATTAAACGGATTTCAATGCGTTACTGTTCTGGTGTTAAATGAACGGATTGCTCAATATGAGTCACAAATACTACCAAACAGGGTACTGTATTTTTTTTCAAATAATTTTCTCTCACTAAATTCATCATTTTATTCAACTGGCTTTTATTTTATTTTTATTTTATAGTTTGTGCATGTAGAAAGTAATTACTATCGAGCACTTTAAAACAATTACTCGCATGATACAAATACTGTGCCATTCGAAATCATAATAAGGCCTTTCCGCGAGGTTTAGTACTTAGGGTACCATGTAGTACAGTTACGAGATCTCCAAGAAAATCCGATAGATGTTGATTTTCTAACAATCAATCGAGCTCAAGGCTTGATAAGCAATTTCATGAGTATCATTTTTTTCGCAAAAAAAAAAAAAAAAAAAAAGAAAACCAAACTTAATTACTTGTAACATAATTTTTTTTTTATATTTCAGAAATAAGAGGTTATCTCCGTACTCGTTTTACTGTTTGTTGAAATTGTACATGATAAATGACTTATGGTAGTGGATCAATAACCAATAGACGGTATATAATACCTATAGAAATAGCAAGTAATATTCCAACTATTATCTCCGTAGGAACATGCTTAATGGTGACGAGAGTGGTAAAATCTGACGGTAAATTTCCTCTTTTCAGTTTTCAAAATAAAATAAATTTCTAATTTCAAATATGTTTATTCAGATCGAGTTTCAAAAATGTTATGCCCTAATAATGACGACATTCAATTTATGAAAGACGAACCATTAATGTCGGAGGACATGCTTGAGAATTGTTATCGGGTGGTCAAAAATAATAGTCCAAACAAAGCTTATACTTTCTCGTTTTTTTTGAAAAAGCGTGTTCCTGTTTACAAAAAAAAGGTATTGTGATTCAATCGAAAAGTCATAGTATGAAATGTTTTTGTTTCGGAGATTAACAAACTTTTCATCCGAATGAGGTTTAATTATTTGATAATAAGAAGAAGGCTGTTCCAGTGAGGAGAAAATATTGTGATTTAATCTGAAGATCATTGTATTAGGCTTTTTTGTTCAAGAGATTGACCAAAGTTTTATTTGAAAATATGTTTCATTTTTTAATGATGTCATTTAAAAAAGTTGCATTTATGCGTATAACTATAATACATTAAATATTTTTGATAGTAACAATGGATGGATTTTGTTCGATAACAATTCCAATAGACATTTCGTTTATATACTTTAAGATAAGAGTTACTTCAAGTTAGATAAAAGAACGCACCTATTTATGATTCTTTTTAATAACTTTCTTAATTAAACTAAGTTTGATTGAAAAACATGTAAAACACATTTTGCTGTTCGTTTTGTCGCGTTGAGAATAAAATAGTGACATGAATAAGTAAATGTACGAAATCTTAAATATTATTAGTTTCAGTAAAAAGAATTACTTTTGTACGTATAAGAGTTTTTTTTGGTTCTGTTTAATACGTGTTGCTGGCTGAATTATTTTTAAGGACATTTTTATACTTCCTAAAAATCATAATATTACTCAAATACTCAAGATATTTAAATTTCGAGAAAAAAAAATGTGTACAAAATATGACACAATTGTTTTTTTAATGTAAATGTTAGAAAAAAAGTACATAATTTATTACATAGTATTTAACATCGGTTTACATGACTGTTTAAACTGTATTTAGCAGCAAATAATTTTTCACACTCGTGACACTTCCATTTTTTTCCATTTTTATGCCGTTGTAGGTGGTCTATAAGGTTTCCTCTTCTTGAAAATTTTTTGTCATACACATAACGTGTTTACTTTTTTTTTGGGTATGAATTGACATGTGAAAATTCTGATGATTTTTTAAAATGAAATGCATCTTACAAATATTGCTATATGTAACGGTCATCTGTGTGTATTTTAGTGTGCACTTTTACTTGGGACTTCGCGATAAAATATTTTCCGCACTATAAACACTTAAAATTTGTTATATTTTCGTGTGATTTCAGGTGCATGTTCAAATAGTATTTTTGGGTAAATTTCTTATGACAAATTTGACAGCTAGATTGTACCATTTAATTTTGAGAGTGAATTATTAAATGTTTGAAACGAACTCCTCACTTTCACAAACTCTATTGCAGGAAGCTCACTCAATTAAATAATGAGATTTTTTCTACGATTAGATGGCGATAGTATACCCATGTAAGATTTTCACAGAACTATAATTATATATGCATTAATATATAGATAATGTTTTGTGAAAATCTTACATGAGCCCACTATCGCCATCTTACAGTGGAAAAACCCTTATTGGCTCGTTGATCTTGGATTTTTATACATGCACTTTATTAAACATAGACTTATCTTTATTGTCTAGTTAAATCTCCACCACCATCACACACCTAAAGTTATCAAATCTTTCTGGCCTTAATCTCATTCCTGCACCATTTATCATTCATGTCTATCATTTCTTATTCCTCCCTTAAGCCTTACTTTTTACTAAATCGCTCAGTGAAGGCACTTTCCCCAGTGCTTGAAAATCTTCATATGCATATGTATTTACATGTGTTTCGTTCCAGCACAATAGCTTAAAGTTTTGACTACTTAGTCCACCAAAGAATGTCTCCTATTATGTCACTTTCAATCTGCCACGAACAACATGGGTTTGTGGAGGGTTGCTCCGCTGTAACTTATTTACTTATTCTTAGTCATTTTGTTTATCGGCTTTTGAGGAGGGATGTCAGGTTGATATCATTTTTTTGGAAGTAGTTAAAGCATTCGATAGTGTGCCACATAATATTTTACTATCTAGGGCTACTGATTTCGATCTTGAGGGCAACTTCTAATAATGATGTTCATCCTTCCTCTACGATAGATCCTCAATGGTAACATTATCTGGGTCAACATTTAATGAATTTTCCGCCCTTTTTGGTGTCTATCAGGGCTCTTACATCGGTGCAATGCTCTCCCCACTTCACCCTGCTTAATTTATGCTGATGACGTAAAATTACATAGGAAAATCAATACACCCACTGATTCTGTCAGCCATCGAAAGATCTTACCAAAGCTGTCATCTGGTGCAGAAATAATGTTTTTACTGTTTACGAGAATGAATGCTAAATACTATCAGCTACCAAATCAAAAACAACAATATCCTTAAATTACAGGTTTTACACAATGCACAATTTTTGGCATCCCTATTAATAGGGTTGAATCATTATCTGACCTAGGAGTTACTCTCAAATCTGCCTGGAACTTTAACATTCATATAAAAAAATAGTTGCCGAATCTTCGAAAATCCTAGGATTTGTTCAAAGGTCTAAACGCAATTTTACCAGATCTGAATTCGTTCTAAACTTTTTCAAATCTCAGGTCCTACCTGAACTTACTTATGCTTTAGTTATTTGGACATCTTATACACAAACCAGGTTTTCTCTACTCCATAAAGTAGTTCACCGAGCTCTTCGCCTGGCCTCTTGTAAAACCAATGACCTAATAAAATATTTTGACTTTAACTACTTACCACTATTAGCAAAATTTTTCTTACAATTCATAGAACTCCTATATAAATACCACGACTGCTAACTCCTACTCAAACTTAAACATAATCACACACACACTGTCCTGAACTATCTGCTTTCTTCTCATCTAGAAACCTCTACCACAACCTTAAAAACGGTCGAACTATTGCTAAACAAACCTGTACGAAAAATTACCTACACTTTTCACCGATACCGTGCCTAAGAAGACTTCAATATTTACCTGAAACCGATAATATATTGCATTTTTCATGAAATCTTTGCACCCTTATTGCTGCTCAATAAAGCCCTTCAAACGAAACATCTTCACTATCCTTTCCCACTTTTTTTCTTTAGACTTAAGCCTATTACTACATTATATAAGTACATAATGATTTTTATTTTATTTTGTTTTTTATTGTTATTAAACTTTTCTAAAGTAACATCATATTTTGTTCACTTTCTTTCAAATTATCTTTTGTCATATTTTTTTGTATTAAAATTTTTCTTGTTTGCACCTAGCAATTTACTTGTACACCAAATTATAAAGAATTATAAAGAAATATATAATGTAATTGGAATTTTAGCCTATTAGTTAAATAAATAAAAAAGTAAATTTACTAGGTATTCTTCATCATTTTTGCAATGTATTATATTAACAATATGTTCCTAATTAATTTTGCATAATTAAACAAACATTTATCAATAGAAATGGTATTTTATTAATGTCAAGCCCTTCTTTTGAATACATACTGTCGGTATTCTATATGAGACTAAGAATGAGCGTGTGAGCATAATTGATAGGTAAGACCATGACGTTAGAAATGTTACCAGCCTAGAAAGTTATTTTAAATGAATTAATTCTTATAATTTTTCATACATCAAATATTTAAGCATTAATTAAAACAACACGTTATTAGCGTATATCTTACTTCCAAGCATAATTACATCTCCTTTGATACATCGTAGTGGGTTATTTAACGAATCATTTCATGGAATATACATCTACATTTATATGTTATCTGGCAAAGAAGTCTAACTTCATATTTGGGTACCCAAGCACCCACTTACTTCTTGGGATCTTTTCCTTCCTCGTTTTGAGAAAGAAAAATTTTGTCGAAAAGGACACATACTGCAGTGTCTTTTAAATTTGATGACTAAAAATCGAGAGGCCAAGGCTTTAATCAAGGACGAAATTGTTAAATCAAGTCCAGCAGCAAGACGATAACAGTTTGAAAGCCAACAGGACAGGAATCGTTGATTAAAAGACAATCTATTATTAAGGCAGACAAACGACGTAAGCGCTACAGTGAAATGTTCTTTAACATATTATTTCTGCTGGTGTACATACCAGCAAACATACATGAATACATAAGTAAATTATATAATTTTGACTCTTTAACCCCAAAATAAAATGAAAGAAGAGATAAACCCAACGCCGAATGATTCTGTCTACAAGATATTTAGGTATGGTAACATCGTGTGAGACCCGCGGTCGCTAAGTATCTTGGCTAGTGTTCCGTTCTTAAGTATTTTTATATTATTAGAACGAAGTTCTTTATGTCGCGTGCTTGGGGGGATGAATTTTAAAAACGACAGATTTTCGTGAAACAGAAGTCACTTACCTCCTAATTTATTTTATTTCCCTCTTTACCCCGTCACCCTCACCCGTGCTGCGCTAGTCTCCTGCACACCTCCTCTCATCACTCCCTGTTTTGCCTCGCCCCGCCATTCCCCTTCACATTACACTATCAAAGCACACACACCAAGCCTAATGTTTCATTCACTCATAATTTTTTTTTCAAATAAAATTTTTTTTATACATATTGTTTTTCTTACTTCCCATAATAAATACACTCAATTTTAAACACCAAATTCTAAATCATTCACTATTAGATATGAAAACTTGCTATAGCGTAGATTATGCAACTCATAAAGGGGTTAATTAGTCTGACAACTATATTTACATAAATTTTTCAGTTGAAGTTTTAAATAATACTTGTGAAGGTTTGCCACCTCATGAGCTAAATTTGAAAATTGACGCTATTGCAATCCTGATCAGGAATTTAAGTATTGCTGGCGGTTTATGTAATGTGACGAAAATAGTAGACAGAACATTAAGAGATTTATGTTATACTGAAAAATATTTTGGAAATAAATTAATTATTTTATGAGGTGATTTTCGTCGAATCCATCCAATGACAAAGAATAGTCACAGAAAAATAATAATCGAATAAACTATTAAATCTTAAAAATTTTGATATGACTCTAAGAGGTATACAAGCAATATTGATACATTGATCATCGTATCAACTGGCACATATGTGGATAGCGACAGTTTTATATACGCACTCTTAAAACTATTCACGCCTTTTTCGATAACAAATATATTTAAGATTTATAATAGAAATTCACACATTTTCTATTTTANAAATAAGTAATTAAAATAATTTAAAAATAAGGTGTCTGATGGTGGTGAGGATTTAACCAGAGAGGAAAGATAAGTCTATGTCTAACAATGTGCATGGTGTGAAGATAGATAAAATAGTCGAGTTTTTAAGAAACGAAGAGAAATATTTGGCAAATGATTAGGATTTATTACAAGGTTGTGTAGCTGTCTCTTAGCTTAAGTAAATAACATCAGATATCTGGCTAAAGACTGAGCGAGCTCGACTAAAGCTTAAAAATCGACGTACATCCCTTTGTAGATAAAGGACGGATACTTCAGCTAAGTCACTATAAAAATTACGAGATAATTTGATACATTCAGCTCCAAGCCTTTTAAATTCAATGTATTTTCTTAGTGAGTTCCTAAATTTTCAAGCTAAGTTTGCTAATCTCTTTGTGCGTATCAACTCCAGTAACTCTTGAGTAAATAATAGATGAGACAGTTATTGTTCTGTGGGAATCTTACATGGGATTACTATCGCCATCTAATGGTAGAAAAAACCTCATTATTTAGTTGAGTGTGCTTCCTGTGATAAAGTTTGTGAAAGTGAAGAGCTCGTTTCAAACATTTAATAATTCACTCTCAAAATTAAATGGTACAATCTAGCTGTCAAATTCGTCATAAGAAATTTACCCAAAAATACTATTTGAACATGCACCTGAAATCACACGAAAATATAACAAATTTTAAGTGTTTATAGTGCGGAAAATATTTTATCGCGAAGTCCCAAGTAAAAGTGCACACTAAAATACACACAGATGACCGTTACATATAGCAATATTTGTAAGATGCATTTCATTTTAAAAAATCATCAGAATTTTCACATGTCAATTCATACCCAAAAAAAAAGTAAACACGTTATGTGTATGACAAAAAATTTTCAAGAAGAGGAAACCTTATAGACCACCTACAACGGCATAAAAATGGAAAAAAATGGAAGTGTCACGAGTGTGAAAAATTATTTGCTGCTAAATACAGTTTAAACAGTCATGTAAACCGATGTTAAATACTATGTAATAAATTATGTACTTTTTTTCTAACATTTACATTAAAAAAACAATTGTGTCATATTTTGTACACATTTTTTTTTCTCGAAATTTAAATATCTTGAGTATTTGAGTAATATTATGATTTTTAGGAAGTATAAAAATGTCCTTAAAAATAATTCAGCCAGCAACACGTATTAAACAGAACCAAAAAAAACTCTTATACGTACAAAAGTAATTCTTTTTACTGAAACTAATAATATTTAAGATTTCGTACATTTACTTATTCATGTCACTATTTTATTCTCAACGCGACAAAACGAACAGCAAAATGTGTTTTACATGTTTTTCAATCAAACTTAGTTTAATTAAGAAAGTTATTAAAAAGAATCATAAATAGGTGCGTTCTTTTATCTAACTTGAAGTAACTCTTATCTTAAAGTATATAAACGAAATGTCTATTGGAATTGTTATCGAACAAAATCCATCCATTGTTACTATCAAAAATATTTAATGTATTATAGTTATACGCATAAATGCAACTTTTTTAAATGACATCATTAAAAAATGAAACATATTTTCAAATAAAACTTTGGTCAATCTCTTGAACAAAAAAGCCTAATACAATGATCTTCAGATTAAATCACAATATTTTCTCCTCACTGGAACAGCCTTCTTCTTATTATCAAATAATTAAACCTCATTCGGATGAAAAGTTTGTTAATCTCCGAAACAAAAACATTTCATACTATGACTTTTCGATTGAATCACAATACCTTTTTTTTGTAAACAGGAACACGCTTTTTCAAAAAAAACGAGAAAGTATAAGCTTTGTTTGGACTATTATTTTTGACCACCCGATAACAATTCTCAAGCATGTCCTCCGACATTAATGGTTCGTCTTTCATAAATTGAATGTCGTCATTATTAGGGCATAACATTTTTGAAACTCGATCTGAATAAACATATTTGAAATTAGAAATTTATTTTATTTTGAAAACTGAAAAGAGGAAATTTACCGTCAGATTTTACCACTCTCGTCACCATTAAGCATGTTCCTACGGAGATAATAGTTGGAATATTACTTGCTATTTCTATAGGTATTATATACCGTCTATTGGTTATTGATCCACTACCATAAGTCATTTATCATGTACAATTTCAACAAACAGTAAAACGAGTACGGAGATAACCTCTTATTTCTGAAATATAAAAAAAAAATTATGTTACAAGTAATTAAGTTTGGTTTTCTTTTTTTTTTTTTTTTTTTTTGCGAAAAAAATGATACTCATGAAATTGCTTATCAAGCCTTGAGCTCGATTGATTGTTAGAAAATCAACATCTATCGGATTTTCTTGGAGATCTCGTAACTGTACTACATGGTACCCTAAGTACTAAACCTCGCGGAAAGGCCTTATTATGATTTCGAATGGCACAGTATTTGTATCATGCGAGTAATTGTTTTAAAGTGCTCGATAGTAATTACTTTCTACATGCACAAACTATAAAATAAAAATAAAATAAAAGCCAGTTGAATAAAATGATGAATTTAGTGAGAGAAAATTATTTGAAAAAAAATACAGTACCCTGTTTGGTAGTATTTGTGACTCATATTGAGCAATCCGTTCATTTAACACCAGAACAGTAACGCATTGAAATCCGTTTAATAGGATAAAGATTCTTCTTTACTCTGATAGTTAGGCTGGCTTTTACTTCAGCTACATAATTCTTAGTTTCTGTAAAAATATAAAGCAAAATTTAACTTAATATTTAAAATTAAAAGAAAATAAATGAATTAATAATTTTATGTACACAGTCTTATGTTTATCTTGCAGCTCTTTTAAAGCTACCTCACTGGTGTACCGAACTGATTTAAGTTTACTTCCCATTTTGTTCTAGAACAGTTGTTGGTCAGGTTTATTAACATATTCATTTTTATTACTTATTTTTAATTTTACTATTTTCATTAATGATAACGAAAAAATTTATGTAGAAATTTATAAACATAGCAAAAAATACTTAATTAGTTCATCATGCATTTTATTGTTTCTTTTTTTCATAAATAGTGCTTACCGTTTTAAATAACGTGAATCCTAGTTAAAGTTTAGTACTTACTGATTCAATTATTAAATTTATTTGCACTTGTTAAATAACATATCGTTAAATAAAAAAAAATTACAAGAGACTACTTAATACGCTGAGAAGTGTTACCCCGTATAGAGCAGGCTCAGCATCGCTGTGCCTAATGGCGCTCAGATGCACGGCTATAAACTTCTTAACTGAGCACTGACATACCAAAAAAAAAGGATAGCAATATATATGGGGAGAATCACGTCAACTGTCCCAGCGCCGCGGTGGATGGCCCGCGCGGGCGTGAAACACGACGTTTTCAACTCGTCGTTTCAGTGTCAAAACTTTAATAAAAAAATTATCTAAAAACATATCCTTACGTATTTTTTCCTCTGCTGTTCAGTGGTGGTATCAGTTTTTTGAAAATTTGCTCCCATAACCTCGAAAAATGCACTTGTTTGAAAAACACGTTTTATCTCCATGATCTTCAACTTTTGGAATTTTTTTGATAGTCTAGATCGAAAGATGAGACATTTTTACTTAGATATCGACAATAAAAAAAGAGGGGTTTTTTCGTTTTTATAACGTATTCAAACGACGAACAAGACGATGCGAGCCGCGGCGGCCGGGCCACGCGTGGCAGCAGCGCGTCCGCCGTGTGTCGTCTGCTACGGTGAGTCTGTTTGGCTATATAATATATAATGTAGTAGTGGCGATGTAAACAACAATTAGTTAACCAGGG
>NW_019379922.1:2432-45836 GCF_000648655.2 Copidosoma floridanum
GTATTCGCTACGTGCACAAGCTGAAAAAGCGATCGCAGCAATACCTGTGCTAATATGTGAAACTAAACGATAGGTTTGTCTTCTGCTAGCAGACTGCTAAGCATTACTATCATCAGAAAGTTATATGTTTATACATCGACAACCATTCTAAAGATTAAATTTTTAATAAAATTATGAGTAGTATGTACATATTTTACTCAGGCATGTTCATTAAAAAACGCAGTGAAATACATTGGATACTGTGTATTTCTTAGAGTTTTTATCTGGGGCCTGATCCTCTAAGCGTATCGTGTGAACGTGTGTACATACTGTGTGAACACGCCGGTATAGGGCTAACAGAGCTCTCTGATTGGTCAGAGGAGGTCTGTGTTGACTACAATGCAAACTAATAAAACACATCTCGTATCACACAGTACACGGACTTGTGTTGAAGTAATACTCAAGCGCTTATATAGTGCTTGTAGCACAAATTTTGTCTTTAGTTATTCACATAGGATTGTACCACTTGAGACATTGTATTAATTCGTGATATAATAAACACAGAACCTTTCGTGTATCTATCGAGGTGCTGTGTTCCTATAGGTATC
The DNA here is from genome assembly GCF_000648655.2 of Copidosoma floridanum. The sequence goes on from NW_019379922.1 coordinate 3,020, forward strand.
AAGCACATATCGCGAATATTGCCTTCTGCTGTGCCAGACCAATAGTTCTCGTTTTTCCCTAGGATGGCGCTGCTTCAAAATTGTGCACATAGCGAATAGTGAATATGTTGTTTTTTAGTTAGAAAAATAATTTTTTTGTCATGTCGCAGCTGTTTACCATCGTAATAGATCCAAAATTATAGAAATAGTATATTTATCCATATGGATAATTCTACGAAAATCGAAATATTCGAAGAGCTGGAAAGGAAAAATGGGTATTTAATTTTTGAAACATTTATTTCGTATAGTCCGTGACCAACATGAGATAAAATTTTTTGGGCCTTGCTAGATCTGCACGAGATAAATTTTTACGAGTCTTATCAAATCTTATTATAATCAAAATAAGGACGCTGACAATGATAATAATTATGACTTTATTCTTACATTTATATCATGTACTTATCATTAAAGTTTGTACTAAATACTGTCCTAGTCGACAATCCAGCAGTAAACGAAGATACAAAGCGTTTCGGGATGGAGTTACAAGCTCTTAGCAAAAGAAAAAGCGATACGGGCTCTTATAAATTCGTCGAAAAATCCACATTGTGAAGCACCAAATGAAAAATAAATTTTACCACTGCACTTGTATATCATGTACAAAACCGCTATATGTATTTCAACACATCATATTCCGAATCGATCACCAAACGCTTCGAACAGATACACATAACATTCTTTAGTATTATGGGTTACTTTGGGGAAATTGAATTTACGAATTCGCGAGCCTGTAGCACTGGCTTATCGGGTTGAAAAAATTGCAAAAATTTCTGTGACATTCTCAACCATCGTAAAATACAAAAAAATTGAAATTGTAAGTACCATCCAAGTACCATCTAAGTCTTGAATACAATTTTTCTCGGTTCTCTAAAATGCGTCAAAATGTTGTTTATGTTATGTCGTTCAAAAAAAATAAAAAGTCCGTATTTTGATTTCATAACTGGCACATGAAAGAGACCGTTTTTTATAGAATGACCAATATATGTATGTTTTCAAAAACGAAAACTGTTTATCACTATTCGTTCTTGGATTTAATGATTTGTCTACACGCAACTATAGTAAAATTAAATTTTTACGGTCATTAAAATAGCATTCAAAACTTTACATACTTTACTAGAAATTTAAAAAATGTGAGGTGAGATATTACTGGCTGTACTCTATCACCCGTAAGGTAAAAAAGAGGCTACATATAATTTTACAACACTTTAACTAACTCTTGATACACGTGTGAGTAACTAAAAATGGAGTTATTGAAGTTTATTATTGTTTAGGTCCCCGCAACAGAGTTCTATAGCTTTTTAAATATGTTACTGTACATAAGGTTAGAAATGCGCCTAACAGCACTGGCTTTTTCAGTTTTATTTCTTCTTAAATTGAGTCAAGTGTAATGTTTCCGTATGATTTGACTAAAATGCGTGTGTCGGTGAGAACTTTGTAAATATTTATCGCGTCAGAGCTTTAAGTACTACATTTAAATATAAAACTGTATGCAACTTGCATAAAACGATTGTTTACACTTTTTCATGCTTATTGCATTTACATAACAATAATAATACTACAGCTATAACCTGTTAATCAGCGGTAAAACGAATCACACTATTATAATGTCTCATAGATAATAGTTAGTAAGATAAAACTTGATTTTTGGTATAAAAAAAAAAATTCATCATTATTTGACTAGGAAACTATTTTGTGACTCCTGCAGATGGTATACAACTACCTTCAAACTAGTGACGATTTACGAAAAAGACCATCATGTAATGCACTTATCGTGTACTATTTGTTTATAGCCCATCAACTTACTACCGTTGAATTTGTTATTTTTAATATGATTATGAATATATTTTACTAATTATAGTGTTAAGCTTTGAATACATACCAGTTGCAGCCATTTTAACTAGTAAAAGAACTATAGGTGTTCAGGGAATGGTATCAATTTTAATTTTCTCCATCTGCTCACGTCATAATTAGCTAGTTGTATGTATGTGAGAAAGGTAAGCATTATTTACGGTTGTTTACGGTAAAAAGCAAGGTAAAATCTTAATTGATTGAGCTTGGATGTGCATGTAAGTGATTGTTATGTACGTTTTCATTTTGAAAGTGCTTTCTAAAAACCGCGAGAAGTAGGTGTGGCCTATCGAGATGGGTTATTGTAGTGCAAGCCGTATACAGTTAAGTGAAAGAGTCTTTTACACAATTAGTTTATGAGAAATTTTCAAACATCAAAAGCGGTTCATAATTAGATACGTTGCAGTTTAACCATTTTGCAAGAGTTAGACTCCGTACAAAAAACAGTAAATTTATTTTTATCCCAAGGTACTTTCTTTGCTGGCACTTAAACTTAGTACTGAGATAATGCTATCGTTGATAACCAATGATACGTTAGATAAAAATTTAACAATTAATATTTCTTACATGATGGTTGCACTCAATTAAAATCATACCATTTATAAGCTATTTGGTTCTATTTATTATCTTAATATTGGTAATCGATGTGACATTTACTATAGAGCTGGCATCCATAAGACGTGACACTTCGATTGCGTATATGCCAAGTTGACAGACTTTATAACCAATCCTGAAATTAGCCTTATATTTTTTTCTTCATCCAATATTACGAGGTTCTTTCATCGCAATGAGGTGACTAAGTATAATTTAAATAATTTAATTTATCGAAAGTAATGATAATTCGTTATGATTCCTCTGATCTCCATTACACACACACTGGAAGAGCTGCACAATATTCGAAAAACAAGTCTATTAAATCTGTCTTTTCTTTAAATGCTGATACCCGGCAGTATATTGATGGCGCTTCATATTCCACTACAAGCCTGTTTAAGTGGCCAACCAACACGAAATCCACTCGTAAAATGTTCACACAAATAAAACTAAGGTAATACTAATCAATGTTAAAAAATTTATTACCAGCTATCAACAATCTTGCTACAATTCAAAGATCAAAATAATTTAATAAGACGTAGATTTTTGATTTGTCGTCTATAAAAATATTAAGTTTCAATAATAGAGACGATGATAAGATTTGTAATTTATAAATTTATTGGAAAAGAGACGCTTTGGATGTCAATTATTACTTTTCATTTTTTACCCAATCTCGATTTACATTTGAATCTCAAATGAGGTACTGGGGGGAAATTAACATTTGAGCTTCAGTGCTCAAATGGACTCAAAACCATCGTAGACACCGTAAAAAGAGAAATAATGAAAACTTCACGGAACACACTTAAGGGATATTTCACTATTTACCCAATACGCCTTCATCAGTTGAACTGAATTACAATTGTTGTACTATGCAATTTTTGTATTTTTTATACCATTTACTGTTATGTTTTACTGTATATGTTTAACTTAACTAAATTATTTTTATCTTCCAGTTAAATGATTCTAAAATTGATAACATGATATTTTTCATGACTGACATTTACAAGGATCCGAAAAATCAAATCTGATCATACTTATTGACGAAAAACATGTAGATTCCGCTTTTTCATGAATACTTAGTTGAAAAGTTAAAAGGGAAACTTTTTGATGATTAGCGTTGCATAAAATCAATTTGTGATGGTTTGAATAAAGTCTTTAAATTGTTGTAATCATATCATATCTCTCTTATCGTCTAAGAACCTATACATTGATTTTAAATAAATGTACTATTTCAAGTTAATTACAACTTAACGAGACTTGGCTCAACAAAAAAAACATGACACTTGTTGTGACATAACTAATGTTATTTTTCCACTTACAGTAGTGTAACTTTTCTAAAAATAAATTATAGGTATACAAACAAACAATAGATAAGTCAGATATATACATCTGACTTGTCTGATGTGACTTTAAGGAAAAAAGTACTGGTTTAGAAATTTTTTATGTACTACCTCATCCACTGCATGACATATTTATTTATAAGAAAACTGCTGGTATGTCAATTGCAACAAATGCATGATGATAAATTATTTGTGAAAGCAAAACTTTCTTAGAGGACTAATTTTCTGTATAAAAAATCGAGCATAAAGTTGCGTGAGGATGAAAAACGGATTTCTGTGATACGTATGATTATTTATAAATGGAAAATTGTTAACATGCCTCATTCGTGTACAATATTTTTGTCGATTCTATTGGTAATTTCATAATTTTTTGGTGTCGTTTATAGATGTCCACAGCACATTGATGTATATTTGTCTTTTCGTTATCTACCTGACTCAATACATCCTATAATTCTGATACTTTTCAATCCCCCCGAAAGGGATCATCTTCATAACGTATGATCATGAAATTTATGTAAAGTATCATGGCTCATGTTAATTTACCCCAGTCATCCCGATTGGCTTTGCTGTTTGTGTACGAGCAGTGAGTGTTGATGTCGCTTAGTAGTTGAAAATGTCAAATCATTTTAAATGTACTCGATTATGGATTTGAACGGATTTCTCTTACTGAAATCTAGTTATTAATTCTTGATGGCAGTCGTTTTTTCCAATGTATATACGTTTGGAAACACATTGTCGTTGCATATACACAAATACATTTACGCAGCCACGGTTTAAGGGGTATAATACTATTGGACACGACATAATTTTGTCCCACAAGTAAAGTACTTTGGAGTCTAGTGCTGCGGCACTACCCATCATGTTTCTATATGAAAAATGTGTCTCAAAGTCGTATTCTAAATCCGTGAAATCAGGCTAAAATAAACAATTGGTACTTAATGAGTCGGCTGAGGCCATTTTAAATTAACGCGAAACAAAGCATAGGTCGGATAATATTCGAAGCTGGTAAATGATGAAAGTGCATCGGCATATCAGAATCCAATAAATAGGTCGAGATGGCATCTCGTGCCACAAAAGGTCGGTAAGTACAAGCTGCTCTCTGTTAAGTGCCTTGAAGAAAGATGTCATTATCAGGGAACTATACCTATGTACTTGCACGACACGTGTGACACGTTAATCGCCAACAATGGACGACCGCTGTACATGGGCTACCGTGCCATCACGGTTGGAAGAAGGAGGGGGTAGAGCGCAGCCGGGGAGCACGAGAATGGGACGGATTCGGCTCACAAATCACGACCGGCGCCAACTCTGTATATATATATACCTACTCGACGAGCAGCCACGTGCGTCCGCGCGAGAACGGCTACCACCGCACCACCTACCTACCTACCTATTCACCGCTTCATGACAAACTGCTGAGAACCGGGCGGCTGCTGGCGGCGCGAGGAAGGAGATACTGACGGGGGGTGAGGGAGAAAGGAGAGGACTGGGACGAAGATGTGCTGCTGCAAAGGGGTCCTGTGGTGCGGACGCACAGCTAGGGGTCCCCCCTCCCTCCGCCCCAAAGATCCTGAAAATTTCTTCCGTGACTCCGGCGACGACGCCGAGGTGGGCTCGAAAGCCCGGCTCCTCCGAAGGTGAGAATTTGTTGAGCTAATCGGCGCTCCGTTACGACAGCATAAATTCTGTCTTATTTGAAAATTCAATTATTTTCGAGGAGAGTCTGGCTTGACTGAACCCTATGCTACTCATTAGTATTTTTATAGTACAGTTGGTTCATTCAATAAGCGGTACGAGACGCGAGTGGGTTCTTGGGAAAAATTGTATAAGGATTGTATACTTGACACAATTATTTAACATAAAGCAGAGGGTGAAGCACATTTAAAAAAAAATCAATACCTCTAGTGGAAATTTCGAAATTTATTGACTTCATTTCCTCTCGTGCCGTGTTTTGTAGAAAAAACAAGGGAAAGAACTGTTTCAGATGTCAATCTATTTACAACTTATTTGGATGAAGTGATTTGCAAGTAAGATATTCAGCCGTTGCATGGGCCGGATGCGTTAGTAAATACCCTTTTAAATAAACGAAGGCTAGTGGCAATAGCCCAAGCTTAAAGGCTTGGAAAAATCGTTAGAATACTACAATAGGGTCAAGAAATACAAAAAGGTACGAGCCAAAGATAATTTACATGACGATGAAAAACACTATTTACAAGACTTCATTGACAAACCTTAAAAAGAAGGCAGGCAGAATAAACGAGGTATTAAATGAAGCCTGTATACGCGCTAATAAAGAGATCAGAGAATCATTTTGTTAAACTTTGTTTAAAGTGTACGATGGTAATGAAATTCTAAAAAATTAGAAAACGGCGATCGTGCCTTCATTTTTAAAAGGAGATAACAAGGATTTGACCAATTATAAAGAAATTCTGATTTGCTAACTGTCTCGAAGGTCATACACGTAAATATTGAGGAAATATTTGGAGACGGAAGTAATGAAAAAACAAACTTTATCCAAGATCCAAGTAAGACTTGGAAAAGACAAATCAACTATTATTGTACATACATACATTCAGTAGTTGGAAAAAAAATGATCCAAGGCTGTAATGATAACAAGTAAGTCAATTAAAGTCGTTTCTATACTATCAACAAAGGTAAATTTAATCAATAGTTTTTTGTTTCTTTTCTAACCATAAAATTCATGCTAAATATAATAGACTGATGATGAAGAAATTTTGTTTGCTGTTTTATGAGGATGTTGATACACACTGTGTGTATAAAGACGTACTTTCGAACAACGTATGATGAGTTATATACTATTTATTTTACGTAACTATATTCTCACTAAACTTTCACTATAGAACTATGATCCTAACTACATATACAAAAAATAAAAAAAATAAAAAACCTATATTATTGCAAGTCTTGTTGAATTTATTTAATAAAACTACAATTTAACTCAGTCCAAGTCATATTACTTATTGCCTGTACGTGTCGTTATTTTACTAACTATTTCATTGTAATCTTGACTTAAACACACAACAAAAAACACTAAACAGCTCCTTTTTTTGCTAAATACGTGCCGCGCTCCCTCAGTATCTCGTCATCTAGTTGGTCATGTATATAGTAGGCCGGTCACACCAGCCATTGCACTAGAGCAAAAAGTTTCTAACCTTCAATCTTTTTATTTTTATTCGGCATGGTTCCTTTAATTTTTTTTTTTTTAACTTTTTCCTACAACTAGCCTTGCAGATCTGCTCTTTCATCTGATCCCTACACTTGTAACCCATGTACGCCATTAAAATATACACATTTGCATCCAACCTTTATATTCATAATTCCTTCAAAATTACCTTTCCATCACCATCCAATATCTTATTCTGAGTTTCCCTCTCCCATTTTTCGTAGTAACACGGTCTATAAAAATGTCCTTGGGAAATGCTTCTTTCCCTTCATCGCCTTATTTTTGTCCTCACTTCTTAATTTTACTATATAGCGTCATACAGCACTCCTTTCAGCTTGAAAGCATGCACAGCACGCATAGGTCAATATTCAGCTGTTCTTCGAGGAACTTTTTCACCTTTTGTTTAATACCGTTGCCTTTAATAACAATATTTTTTCTCCTGCTTTCCCTCCCATTTATTTCTTCAGTCGCTTCAAAGTTCCTTATTTATGCCCCTAATGCCTCCAGCTCTTTCCAACCTTCCGCTAATACAGCCCATCTTCTTTTTCTCTTGCCGCTTCTCCTCCCACTTTTTGTTAGCCCCTCTATTTTCCTCGTGATTTCTTCCTCAACCTTTCATCTTTTTCCAAAATGCTATTTTAATTTTGTTAATTTATCCTTTCAATGACATGTTAACTGTGATATCACTTCTTGTTTTCGGCGGCATCTTCATCACACTTAGAGTTAATATTTTTTCACACTCTATTTCTTACTTGTACGCCTCACCTCACACCCTTACTACAGCAGTTTTCGTAGAGTTTTACCTTTATTCATTAAAAAAAAAGAAATAACTGTCCAATATTATTACATGCTTACTCAAATTTATACTAAATTTGATAATTGATGTTTCTGTACATGTATACAGACAACGAAACTTTTTTTTTACGATGAAATCTTGGGTCATAGATATATTTCACTATCCAACCGTGAGTAGGTAGGGCAAGATGAAAAAAGTCGATGTCACACACGCACCGCGGGTACAAGTGCAGGAGATAAAGGAGTACCCAAGTACCACTTTATTTTGTGCTCGGCTCGAAGCAAAAAAGGTGAGATATCGGCTGTTGCGACAAAACGAAGAAACGCTCAACCGATGGATGTACCGAAGACCGCAGTCAAGCCAGCAAACGGAGGATTGCCTCTTCCTGGAAACTAAAGGGCAAACATGCCGGGTTGTCGAAAATTGTGTCGCTTCGCATTCTCTATTTTACCTTTACTTGCGCTCCCATGACTACGTAGAAGAGCAGAGGCGTCGTCTTGCTGCACCACGAGTAAGAATGTCGTCTTTATTTATTTTTTCTTAATTTTTCACACAAACTTGACTCAAGAAGCCTTAGATTCTACAGCTCATATCGCGAGATGTACATTTATACCAACGTTTTAACGATATCAAAATTACACGATATTTAGTTAATTTATTTATCTGCTACAATGCCAGTAATTATTGTAACATTAAGGTTGCGAGAAGAAGGGAATGAGAAATCGAAGCAATCGGCATGCACACATAAGCCGATTAGAAAAATGGAGGTTGCGGGTCGCGCTTGGGAAATAAAAAAAAAAGAAAAAAAAACGAGGAATCACTACAATTCGCAGTATTTCGTGTCTAGCACTATTTCTAGCGGCAAAGCTGATTTCTTTCAAACGAACACCTGAGGCATAAAGAAGATATTAATATTGCTTGAAAAGTAGCAAGCACACGTGCAAATCAATGTTGCGGACACTTTTTTTTTCCTGTACGGCTTCATAAGACGTATAGTCGTATATATATTGCATATCGGCTCGAATAAAGCCCGGGACAAGGCTGCAAACGTTATTTTAAAACACAATGTACCAGCAATACCCGACATGCAAACATCACTTATACTTACTTGCGACTGTTACGTTGTTCTCGGATAATTGAGCAGTGAATGCACGAGCGTACGCACAAACACGATTGTATTATGTAGGATACATGTATATGTACTATAGTGGTACATACAGAGGTACCTGCTTTTATCAGCAAATTTAAACTAAAAGCACCTTGCGTAATTGAAGAAAAACTTAATCAATCCGTTCGTCGATCGAAGAAAAAATACCAGCCAACTCAAAAGCAGAACGGTTTTTCAACGATTTTTATGCTTTCCATCAACTGCCACTTTGATGCTTGAAGTGTTGACTCAGTAGCTAAATTATTTTTAATCTGTACACGCCTATGCGCCTAATACTTGTATATTGTTATACCCAAAAACTAATAAGTACCTATATGGAGTTTGTCACAGGGTAGAAAATACACACAATTCCGAGAAGCCCAATTTAGCAAAACAAGACACGTGATCGATAAAATACACTGATTAATCGATCGGTATCCATATAATACATACGCAGCCGTACACTGATTAATTATTGGTCCGATCGCACCCGCTCGACATTGTCCTCCGACCCAAGAGAGCACAACGCTGTTACGTGGTATAATGTATACGTACATGGGGTTCGCGGAGCATCGAATCCATCACTTTCGATCGATAGCGATCGGTGCATTCATCGAAGCAGCGATGGCAGCGCGCGCGTTTTTATCTGTATCTATCCATCAGCAGAATCGGTACTGCCACCAGGAAAGAGCTCCTCGCGGAGGAGCCGAGCAAGGCCCGGGTATTACATGTAGGAACAGAAATCAAAATAACAATCATCGCTCGCGATATAATCAGAGTCGACTCTTCCCCGCTCCGGCAGAGCTCTGCGCTAAGCTTTACACACTATATTCGTGTATCTCCGATCAGCCCATCAGTCTATCGATTGATACACCCCGCGACCACACGTAATAACTTAACAGTCGGATCCATCAAGATTTCTTTTGGCATCATGAAGTTTTTTATTTGTTTATTTATTTTTTTTTTCATTTATACTGGGTGGACAAAATTATGCATTTCAATTATCATCAAAATTACGTAATTTTCGGTAATTTTCGGTAAAAGTACAAATCAGATGGTAATTACTTTAGTAAAATAAATAAATAGGTATGTGTGTACATTATGGAACTCCTTTGAATTGAAATCTGCTATGCACTAAAATCAGGCAATTTAGGAGTAGTAACACTTTGTGCTTGGAGAAAAAAAGAAAAAAAAAAAAAAAAAAAAAAAAAAAAAAAAAAACATTTCGTACGTCGGCGATTAATAAAAACCTTACACTCTTGCTCGAGCGATATTGCGTGGGACTACTTATGGCCTACGAGAGATATTTTGATAAAAAGTAGACGAGTTCCGTGCATGAGAAAAATAGAATATGTAATAATTTTTCAGCTAGTCTATATCACAAGGGGGAACTGGGGTCGTAGATGTACGAAAGCATCAGTTGTACAACTAAAATGCAGGTCGAAATCGTTTAAAGGTCGTGCTCGTGATATAGATTCGGATGGAGAATATTACTAGTGGGTTGTCGATGTACTGGTGACGATCCCATTTAACGGTGCGAGTCGATGATCTATGTCGGCCCCCCCGGCAGATACAAATTAATTACGAGACGAGCTCTCCCGTCGATAATACCATCTCCCCTCAAGATCGCGGATGAGCCCTGCCCGTGTATACACTTGTACAGCGCTTAGATATAAATGTGGTAGGCCCTATGGCAGTACCTATAACAATTTATGAGTACAGTTGAACAAGGCGCGCCCGACCGGAACGAGGCGTCCACCAGATCGGGTGCACCGTTTGAAAAGTCAACGCCAGGGATTATGGGTGCCCCGCCGCCACGCGCGATCCAAACGTGACGAGATGAAAATGCACGACTTTTCCCCACCAAAATCAGCCACAAAGCCCCGTCACCACGAGGACGCTTATTTCCAGTTCTCCAGCTGATTTCGTGGAAGGAGACTCGACTTTAATTAAGGGAAGCTCCGGTGCCCTGGGCGGAAGGGGCAATGAGAACGTGGATCCTTCGTTGCAGCCGCGATGTAATATACGGGTGTGTACATACAATATACACATGCATGCACGCATATACATAGGCACGGGCACCGTACGTGTAAAAACTCGGGGCCTCGAGGCTGCAGCTGCCGGTATGCGTCGCGTCGTCACGTGTCGGCCACATTACTCGGAGGACCGCATGTATAGGTATATACGTACAGCAGCGGCGGACCACGAAGATGTGTGTTTTTACGATTGGAAAATCGTGGGGATCGCGGAAAGATTCGGGCACTCATGCAACGGCTGTCCTTTGATTTTCTTGTTGCCCCATGCCCAAGCGCTACTGCCCTATATATATGTCACTTTGATGCAGCGCAAAAGATACTATGCCACTACACGTGCGTACTTGATCCGCGTGGTGGCCGTCTCGGGACGGACTGGCGAAGGATGGAAGGATATATCTCCCCATTCCTTCGTTGCTCGGTGGTATAGTAGTAGGCAGTGCTCATGCAGTGCAAAAAACCAATTGGAGAACCAATGATTGCAAGAAGGCGCGAATTTGAAATTCAAATGGACAGCTCGGTTTTGGTTTCTCGCGAAAAGAGTTTTGTGCCACGTCGAGCGAGTGAAGAAAGGAGGGGGAAAAAAACAAGGCAACAATCGCAGTAAATATCCGCTCTGGCGACACACGTTCACAGTCACGGGGCATTTGTATGATTTTCGTTGAATAAGTATGGTAATGCAGAACGAGAATCGACTGTTGTTTGCATGCACAGGCATTAAAATCAGTAATTTACGATCATACGAGTTCGTCAAGTCAATGTTGTTTTCCACGAAAAATTTAATTGATTTTTGTGAATGAAATTCGCAAAGTGTAGTAATCACCGATGCATTTTAAAGATTCTTACATGCTGTACGTAAATTATACAGTTGCAACAATAATACATCGACGGATGACCTTTGATTTTCAAATTTTACTGCCCAATTTTCATAAAGTATACATAGATGCTATGTACGTCAAAGTCGTAACTCATGATTTATTACCTCTGTCACACACAAACACACACATGTGTATAATATATATTACAGCAAAGGTATAAAGTGTCCCCACTTACTCTGCAAAATATTTTTGCACGATGCAGTGTCTTCGTTTACTTTTGACTTTAGCCCGTTTTATCTACCTTTCTCCTTCACTGCAGAATCGGGACCTATTTTTCGCTTTTGATCAACCCCGTTGAGAGAAATTTATGATTAGAATTACAATATGCTAAAGTTGTGATCCGATGTCGTTTTTCTTTTGGCCACCTAATTTTTATCATTTTGGACAGTAATTTCTGCTGCGTATCTACATACAAACAATAAAAATAACTGTACTGAAGATAAAATAATTATCGTCCATACAGTAACAACTCAGTAGACATCATAATCTTAAGAGTTCTAGCGTAGTAATTTACATTATTTTTCTTCTCTCAATACCTGTGCGATCGCGTACTTTTTGCTCATTTGCTCATCTTTTTCTAAATCCTCCTGCAAGAAAATTATCGCGCCGAGCAGCGAATTCATCAATCAAAAAAATCTCCCAGCTTTGATGAATCACACATTTTCCCGGTAATCTAATTTCCTTGGTAATATTTTCAAATCCAACGACCATGATTATCTGTTTTCGTTAATCAGCCCTGACAATAATAATTCTCGTCTCGAGGGTCCGCTAACGAACAAATGTTCGGTACCAATGAAAAGATGATACCCACATTTTAGACGAAAAAACCTCCTCGGCGTCACGAAAGTCGAGGGGAATAAATGATTCGTAAGGCCAAAAACGAGAAAATCACGAAGCGCGACTGATGGGATGGGTGCGGGATCAGAAGGCGAATAAAAGCCCCCTCCCCCTTAGTTGTCTTAAAATAGAAAAGGCACACACGACGCTTTCACTGCCGTTGCCTCGCCGGTGGTCGCATGTGACGACGACTCTGTACGTTGGGCATATAATATATATACCTACATGCTTTTATATGCATGCATACACAGAGAGAGTGAGAGAGAGAGCATCAGCTCGAATTATTTTGATTATTTGGTCTATTAATCTGCGGCCTCTGCGTGCGACGGCTGCTCTGTTCTCTCCTCCTTCGTTTCTCGAACCAAAAATAAATCTTGCTGCTCGTCTCCCGAGCGTGTTTATTAAGACGAGCAGCGCTACGGCTCCTTGCTCCGCGACAATTTCAATTGACAAGAATTGAACGGCGTCAATTAGTTTGGGTAGCCCTCGGTCAGCTACGTAGATATTGCACTGTTGGAATCGTGATTCAATAAATCCATGAAAAGTTTTTATTGGATGCCGTGATGGTATTATGGGGAAAGTAGAGTGTGTTAATTGGTAGGTTCAGCTGAACACCTGATACCTATGATACAACGCGATTGTTCGATTAGCACCAAGTTATATAAACATACCTTTTTAGAAGCAAGGGAAAAACGATAAAGGAAACTGGAAAATTCGCCGACTGAGGTGACTGCTTTCAAATACAATTTTTCCGTGGCCAAAGTAATATTAATAGTCAAATATAACACAGTGGTAAGTATGGCATAATTACACGCAATTTTTAAAAAATTCATTATTTGTTAAAAAACGTTAGAGATAGGTATGTATTTTGTGATTATTTGAAAACGAATACATTTATCATATCGTTGATAATTTTCTAATTATTTGAGCGTATTAAAGTTTAAAGTGAACCACAAATATTGACGTTTTGTTTTAAAAAACGTGTGCTCGGGTTAAGCGGGTCGCTGAGCAAGTACCTGATTGAGCCCTGATATCATTTTTACTTTTTTTTTTAATTTTTTGTAGATGGTGAGTTTATGTCGATGGTAAACAGAGCAATTTATGCCACAAATAAGAGACTTGCTTTAGAAATTTTGTAAATATCGATTACTATTTTCAAGTTTTTAAGGAGGCTCCCTCGTGACGGTTTCCGAACCAAGACCAGATGAATTCAATAGTTTTAAATGTGCTAAATCCAATGATATTATTGTTTATATCGCTAACCATGCGAAATTTTTGAATTATTATTAATTTAATGTAGCGCTTTTCAACACATATTCTTATGGTGGAGCTCGCACATGCGATGGAAATAACGTAACAACTCGAATAAATCAACAGTTCCCGTAATAAGATCGCACACGTTTTGTAGAAAAAAATCTCCTCTTTCAAATGATGCCTAGCAAAGTTAGTGTTACCCCGAAATTTTCGAGATATTCTATTGAAAATTGATCAAGTCATTTTATTTCCACAGGTTAGTCTGTGTTCCCTTGTGCCAGTGATGCCAAATATACTTGAGTTTTCGAGCAAATTCGAGACCTACGACGTGGGTTGGCATTTCTGCACGAGGGAGCCTCCTTAAACTAGCGATTCAATTGCCAAATATAGCTATCTTTTGATAAGCAAGTCTCTTAAGCTGTTGAAAAGTAACGAAATTAGACTACAAATGTTGTTTAAATAATCAAGCAAACGATATTTTCCTTGATTGTAGGGCCTACTCGTTTAACGAATTACCTGCTTTAGTCCCCCCTCCTCTAGGGAAAAGCGGACTTTTGAGGATTTTTATTTTTTTAATAACAAATCCATCAACATAAAAAACTCACTATTATCATCATACATTAAACACACAATTTAGTATTATCATGATAAAAAATTTTCTGGACCCTAAACGTTAATATATGCTCGCTTTAGGCCACCTTCCCCTACGCACAACTGAGGCAGATGATAAATCAAAGCAGTCAAATGAGTTCTTGGCCTAAAAAACTTTGAATCAAAAAATCACGAGTCGTGGCCAAATTAACTTTAAACATGTGCACAAGTAACAGAAATTAGTATCACGGGTAAAGCGACCCCTTCTCCTCAAGTGACCACAAATATCACGCGCTCAATGTTATCTTGTATCTGCAGGGTAACCCAAACGATGTTCTCCTTTGGCGTGGTACTGATCGCAGAGCAGCGATCCTTCGCTAAAGCTTTGACACTTCTGGTGGACTGAAAAAACAGCGTGTCCCTTCAACCCTTTCTTCATTTATCGATCGAGCACGCGAGCTCTACTATCTGCAGCTAAACAAGCTCAAGATCACGAAGAGTCGAGCCTGACATCGGCAATATAGATCCACCGACGTCACAGCTATTCACTTCACTGCCTCATCTCAACGTGCACGCAATGCCACGCATAATACAATATACACTGTAGGTATATGTACAATCGTATTCTGTACACGCATAGCTGTGGACGCGACGCGACGTATCTATAATAAGTTATACCTACGTACGAGATAGTTGTCTAAAATAGTGTGACTGACGGACAGCTGGCCGTCATTAAAAGCCCATTAGTGGGTCCGACTTCTCGCTTTTTGCTCATCTCTCTCGTCTCTCGCTCTACTGTTGCTCCATGCTTGATCCGTTGGTGCCACCAACGACATTTTCCTCCCTTTTCACGACGCGGCGAACGACCGAGCACCATAGCCAAGTTGTTAATACCCATTTTACTCCACAATATAATGTCTAGGTATCCACGACACATCATCTTTTCGTCTGCAAAGTCAAAGCGGACCACGTGCATACAGGATCACTCCATTTTCCGATCAGATTTATAGGATGAACAAGCATTGGTTTAGTGGTTGGGGTGTGAATAATTGAACCTCCATAGGGTCTGACTCGGTACTTCGATATGCAAGATCAAATTCGAGTTTGACCGTCATTCAATTCTGAACGAGAAGGGCAAGTGATAAGGTTAATGATATCACACATATCGAAACACTTAAACCATATTCCTGTATATTAATCAAGGGATGTAGAGGTTCTGATTCCGGGTCTAAAAGCTATTCGAATTTTTGCAATAGTATTTTTACCAGGAAAATAACTCGGATCAACGACTGTGTCGAGTTTGATTTTCCAGAAACGTAATTGGAGATTTTTATAGATTTTCTCCTTAATTTGCAGTTTACAACTCAGGTGAAATTATACTCTAAAACGGTATAGGAAACAAATTAAATAGTGACAAAGGCAGGAGGATGGTGGACCATGTATTAAAAAGACAAAAAACATAAACACAAGTAATGAAAATGAAATAATGCATACCGAAATAAGAAAAACAAGAAAAACAAAATTATCAGTACAAGCTGTATGATCAATTTGACAAGTAAAAAGATGTATGTTATTTATTTTGTGGTCTCTAAAAATATAAAGGTCATCTTAAGATTTTGGAAAAGATATTCATGGTATAAAATAGACGCAGCTACCAGAGGTATGGATACATCACTTTGTATTGCACGTCAGTCAGCCAGCCTCGATAAGGCGCGAGAAGACTAGTCACGAGTAATTTTACGATCCATTAAGAGGTTACTCGTCAAACGGAAAATCTCACCTATTTTATTGAGTAACAAGCGAGTAAGCGTTAGGTGTTTTATGTTATACGAATCACCGCGTTAGTCGGATGATAGCGATAGTTTCGTGGTCCTTGTAATAATTACTTTGGAGAATGCTAATTAAGGTAGTAGGGAATATAGGGGCTTGGTGTAACAATTTTCCCGAAAAACAGTAATGCTAAGTATATTTTTTATTTACATCTATTAAGTGACAATCTATAGCTTAACTACTTTAGTATAATTAATTTTCAAAAAGTTTATCGCAAAAGGTATTTGTCTGAAAAAACCAGCTGGTGCAACTTTCCCCTTCATTGGGGCTAGTTGTAGCAGCTCTGGGGCAAGTAGTAAGAATCAAATTAAAGTTTCTTTCAATGGAAATTTAAGCTATATAAGATATTCCTTTTAAGCTTACAGCATTGAAGATCCTAATACAATATTGATGACTAAATTCAGTCTTCATTAGATTCAAAATAATAATAATATCAATTTAACATATGCCCACTTTTTACATGACATACAGTCTTTCTTTTATGAGGCTCTTTTACAGTCAAGCTTGAATCAGATGGCGCCAGAGCACGTCGCGGCTGTTATGGCCGTCGCACTTACACACCGTCAAATTTACAGTTGTGTATTGTGTCCGTGAGCCTATCTGTGTGATGAGCAAAGCAGAAGACATAACCTTTGTAAATGATTGCTGTTGTTTGCAGAAAATTTTTGTTTGCATTTACGTTTAAAGATAGTAGGAAAAATGAAGTGCAGTGTAATATCCTGCGATAAGAAAGTGAAATTTAAATTTCCTTCTGATAGTGTGATAAAAAAAAAGTAGCTCGAAGCAATTGGGAGACCAACATTTTTGCCGCTCCCAAGTCATGGCTTACCTGTCCACGAGTTCTGCTCTTCGTCCACTGACTCTTGCTCCTTTCCCTTTTAAAAGCTTTTTCAATTCTGAAACTTTTAAGTTCCCATAATATTCTTTCTTGTCTTCCTTATTCATTTCAAAATTTCAAATATTGCGTTTTACCACTACACTTTAATTTCCTATATACATACAATACTGAAAAGTAATGTGTGAGTGAGACGGCCATGACAGCCGCGATGTGCCCTGGCGCCATCTGATTCAAGCTTGACTGTAAAAGAGCCTCATAATTTCTCATCCTAAAACAAAAACATGGTGAAAAATATAAACAGTTGGCACTAGTACTGTGGAAACGATACTGTGGTTAGTTGCAACATTTTACAATTTTCCCCAAGATTTTGTTACAGCATGCGCCAGAGCATGACTTTCTACATTTAGTATGAAATTTTTAAAACAATAAAACTTTACGCAAATTTTTTCGACAAAATATTGAAATCGAATATATTTTGAAGCTGTGTGCATGTTGACTTCTGCAAATCGATAAAATACAGCAGTGAAAAGCAAAATTTATTGAAGTTAAAATTTAACGTTACCTAACCAAATTGAAGCATGTGCACACATCTACTCACTGTGTTGTCTAGTAGAATACTGACCGTGATAGGGTGATTCTATACATGATATAAAAATGAAAAAATACAAAAACATGTGACATAAAGTTTATAAATTTAGCGAAAACAGTGTGTTACTACATACCACTGTTACAACAAGTTCCTAGTTCCCCCTACTATCGAAATAGCACTAATCAACTGAGAACTTTATCTTGCCTATGTGTTATGCATATCTATATGCATATAGATGTCATGTCCTAGTTTAAAAAATTTTATTTAATATATATAACCGTCTGAGATTAAGTACATGGTAAAAAAGGGCAGCCCAGAGATAACATTGTTTATTTAACAGCTAGCTATTTTATTGAAAAAATAAGAGTAGACGCACGTTATTGACACTTCAAGTCACCACGACCACTGTTTTGCGGTCGAAAATTCATAGGAATATCACGTATTCTCTGTCGCACTCCGTATCCAATCGGTTCAAAAATCAAAGGCAGCAAGTAGAGTACAGACTAATAAAAAAAAATTGTGTGATTACCTATATACATGCATGTGTGGGTGGACAGTAACTCAGACGGTAGATATAGCAAGATTTTGGAAAGATTTTAAATAATAGTTTTATCGAGTAAGCATAACAAAAAAATATATGTACTGAGTTTATTGCTTTATCTTGTAAATGAATGTAAAATCAACGATTTTTGGTTGTTTTTACTTATTTAGTACATAAAATTAATAAATATAGCGATTCGAATGAACAGCTCAGTTTTGCCCCAAAAAGTGGTAAATGAAGTCTTATTGTGACATCTTTCTCAACCGTTGATGAAATTATGCTTATTCTTGTTTTTACTGGTAGGCAGCCACGAAAATCAATTTAACGACCCGCCAATCGACGGAAATTGATTGTCGATAATAAATAAAAATACTGAAGAATTGTACTCTTGAATGCTTTTTTTTTAACTATGCATTGGGGTGGGGTAAATTTTGCCGAAGATATGTTTGCAAAGTGGGAGCATTACGAAATTCTGCATAGTTCAACACAAAAAATTGCGAAAATAATTATTCAAATAGATAAAATCTCCAAAATTAGCTACAACGATAATAATAAAGCAAAAAGAATAGAATATGCTAATATTTAAATCATATCGGTAAGTGTAAAAAACGATATCATTACTATGAAGTTAAACATTCCAATAAAATAAGTTCATTAAAAGTTAAGCAGAAAAATTTGTCATCATAATCGGGAGGTGCCAAAAACATCATTACAGATTCTTCATAATTTCTAAATGTTTAATATAATAACTATTATTTGCCAAGCAGGTATACGTACAGATTTCCAATATGCCGAATTTTTCAATTCCGAATTCAGCCATCTTAAATAAATAAAAAAATTAGTATTTGTTAAATTTAAAAGCTAAAATAGTAAATTTTGTATCATGGTCGCAAAGTACACACGTGAACGCTCGAAGGGCGCTGTGGTTGTAGCTTTGTGCCTAAGTTGCGAGCGAAATTTTTTTTGCAGGCACAAATTGATATTTTAGGACCATAGGCACTCTTTACTTAGGTTTTTAGTAGTTGTTTTCTGTCCTCCGACCGGAAAGTGCAAACATTTTCGTCCCTTGGTCGCAGTGCTTTGCGCCTACCCTCCCGGTGGTTGAAAGTTCATTCCCGTCCTAGGGTGAAAAGTAATTAGCAGGCAGAAAGTGTGTCCACGGGCACATATATGCAAAAGATGTCTTTCTCACCTTGGGAACAAACATACAACAAACTCGCCCTTCGGGCGCACAAGTGATATTTTCCGCCCTAGGTAAGAAATATATCATTTTGCATGCATAGTCTGCACATAAAAGTGACTCAAAACAAATAGTACACGAACGTGAACATGAAGCTCTGAACGTGGTGCATATTCTATTTTTCACCAATACTCCGTCGAGAGAAGGGATTTTTGTTCCGCGAAGCGAGACAAAAGTTCCTACTTTCGGTACAGTATGGTGAAATAGTATATTACGCCACTAGGGCGGAAAGAGCTACATTGCATGTGTTAGTATCACTAAGTATTCTCACTGTTCTCACGTTCTCAGTTGTCTGTTCTCTTCTTTATCTCTCTCACACACTTCACTGACACATGCATTGTAGCTCACACGTACAAGCGACAAAGAGATATACATCTTTTCTATAACTTATTAAAGCAAAATGTCATGCTGAAAAAAATATCATCGTAAAGTTGAGGAGTTAGAGATTCTAATTGAGATAATCGGACCATAAGGAAGGATCTTGATATTAATGAAAAAAATTATCGACTTTAAGCAACCATGCTACTCCGTGAATTCTTGTAACCACGTGTACTCAACAGCCACAAGTTGGCGCTGGTGTCTTTGTGCATGTAGTGAGCTTCGAGGAAGTGAGTGTATAATCTTGGGATTTTAGTCATATACTTGTATATATATGTATATATCCATACATATATATGTATATCGTGACGTATATATATATATATGCTAAATGCTGCGTTTTCAAGCTCACGCCTTTCTCCATGAGCCTCAAATGGAGGATATTGTCTTCTCACTCCCTCGAAGCTCACTATGTGCACGGAGCCTATAAGGGAGTGTGGCTAAAGTGTCCAAAAGTCACTGATTGGCTCCACCATTTTGAGGACTAACTGAGAAAATAACAAGCCAAGCGGAGATGTGTGTTTGTATGCGTGTGAATCTGTGTTTTCCTCTTCAAGTCTCTTCTACTTCTTTCATCTATGCGATCCCGAAAATGGCATCTTCAGCCACACTCCATTATACCCACTCTATAGGCCCTTTTATAGTATTGCCCTCGATGTTTCTATCCTTAAACTGTCCGGCGAACATTTGAAGGTCCGAGAGTAGACTTGAGTTCCAATCCCAATTACTTTAGAAACTACCAATTTTTTTAATGGAGAGCTGTAGAACATGCCCTTATTATGATTCTAATCATTTATATAATAAACAACTTGAACAGTTGTAAAAGTGAATAATATACAGTCAATAACTCATTAAGTCCCCAAAAACTCCTGCAACTCTACACTTTTCTCTCACCAAAGGCGCTGCTTTCGTTTTCCACTACGACCTTAAAGAACTTGCATATAGCGAATACCTCGGTTAACCGAAATAATTGTAGAAAGAAAGATTTGAAATATATATTTATAGTGCGCTTAATTTTTTAGATCAACGCATATTCCGATATTCTTTCAGGATCTTCTTTTAGGATCACTAGCTAGTTTCACCGTTTTTTTCCATGCAGGTGGCGCTGTTTCAGATTGTTGCCCGAAGCGAATATTCGACGTCCCAAGAATACTTTATCTGTCTCTTGATCTGTTGTCATATTTATCAGTGTTTGTTCAGAAATACGAAAAATTCGGTATTATAACATGTTGTAAAAATTTTTTATGAATTTTTATTATTAGACCAGTATTCAGTTAGTATTTCATTATTCGGTATTTTTTTCAATGTGATAGTGTGATTCAGAAATTATTTATTACATAAAAATTTTGATCAGCAACTTTTTTTTCATCACTCTTCACCGTACTGTCGAATATTTCGGTATATATAAGATATATAAAATGAACTTTTTATGTATGTTCCATTATATACAATTTTACTTATTCCTTAGTGTCCATTAGATTTCTGTATTCGGCTACAGTATATTCTGCAAAACTTCAGTTTTGATAATCGTTCGTCATAATTCCCACTTTGCAAACATATCTTCGGCAAAATTTACCCCACCCCATCCTCTGGACGTTTTGGTCAAGAAACGGCTCGTTGAATTCAGCTGTTTTTTCAAAACAACAAAGTTATCGCGTATCGCTCATCATATTCATTATCATTGTCAAACCGACTGAGATTTCAATTCATAATCTAAATGCCAACATAGATATGAGTACAATACTGAGCAGGTGCGCGAATGGAAGGACCGAAATCGGTCAGCGCGACACACGCAGAGATATTCCAGGTTCCCCTTCGGTCACAACGACCAGCATTCGGACGAGTATAAATACAATAAAACACGAGAGAAACAAAGAAATGGAGAGCTATACGTGCAAGGACCTCGCCCGTATAATTTACGAGCGTCGACGCAGCGAAATCCGATCGTAAAACGAAATCAAGAATAACGCTGGCTCGTGGCCCCGTCAGAGTTTCGCGCGCCCCAAAACAATTTTGGCAAAAGAGTGCAGTGCGCTATAGACTCGTGCAGGTGAGCTCGAGGCTTCGATTGAATTTACGACGATCCCGCGTTACCACCACTGTTGCTCTCTCCCACTCGCTTCGACGCCCGAACTGCTCCTCGCAGTGGCAAAGATGCAATGAGCGTCGAAAATACCATGTACCAGAGAGAGAGAGAGAGAGAGAGAGATTACATCTCTCAGCATCCGTAGCGTCGAGCGAATGTCTTTGTACCCGAGACGTAAGTATATATACCTATGCAAAAGTGCCGATTGATGTGTTAATCCGTTATTGCCGCGTGCTCGCTTTCCTCTATTATCGAGGTTGGCTCATAACCCATAGCTATACATATAAGTAGACCGATACCTTTGGTACTTTGTAAGCTTCTGTACGATCTTTCATACATACATGTATGTATACACACCCACATGTATATCATAATGTAGGTATGAAATTGTTCGTGTCTCAGTTTTCGCGCGGTCATATATTTATATGGATTCGCATGTGCACAATGTCTATCGTGGTTGTCCATAGAAAGGTAAAGAACCCAATACTCGACCAGAGCACCTATAGTCGATCAACCATATATTTTGCATTACTATGTACGTAGGTTAGATTAGATTTTTAATGCATTGGCATATGGGACTCGTCGAGTACTGGGTCCTTTACCTTACATGTAATAATACATAAGACGTTGAGTTGGACGAGCAATCAAGTTTTGGGTCCTGCAAGAGAAATCGAAAGTAGGAAAAACAAGTAAGTAGTACCACCAATAACCCAATCCCAGATATCGGAGTGTGTGTATAGGTATGGTGGCAGTGCGTGTCTCGGTGCTCGTTTCCCGGATAACCGAGTGGCCTTGCGGTGCAACACGTACACACGCACAAATATATGCTGAATAGGTTTACAGTCCGGTCTGAGAAAAGAATGGCCAGATCGGCGCGGCGACGGCCATAGGGATGAAAAGTCTCGTGAACTCGGGAAATCCCGACGCCATGTGCCCAACACGTGAACTGGCGAGCGTGCCTCTCCCGCCCGCTCGGGACCGATGACGCTATACCCTCTGGCAACAGTCTGCATGATCATCCTTCCTTAATACGCGTTACTTAAGTATATACCGTCTCCGTCGAGGGCCCATACAGAAAAAAGACGAGTGCCGTGTACAGCCGAGGTTTTCCACGAAAACGTAAGTCATACGGTTTTAATACGTGCACCTCGAATGGTACAGGCAATACGTTATGGGCACTGCAGGAAAAAAGGAAAAGTTTTTGGCGGAGAAAAATTGTCATCTACGGAGGCTTTGTCATTCCCAATTCCTAGGAAGGTAAGGCGTGTTTGCCGGTATAGAGTTGGCGTTAGCTCTCAGTGGAAATTCAAACGAGAGAACATCAAAGTCGCGTGTATCGCGTTGGATCCAAAAAGAGAAGGAGAGCTATTTCGAAGGACGAAGCGAGAGCTAGGGAGGGACACTCGTCGCGGTCGTCACCGAGACATAGCGAAAATTGAAAACGCTGCAGCCTCGTTATCGCGTCCCGAACGTCGGAGTTGGAAAAGCCATCACGTGAATTCTAAAACGAATCGCGAGGCCGGCGGTGATATTATTGCCCTCCGGCACCACCGGCAGATGCGGCGCGTATCACATGTATAGATATATTTGCCAGGGTAAGCTCGCGGTTCTCGCAGACACCGGCGAAAGAGCTCACCCACGCGATGCGTTGTTATAACACACGGGGAACGCGAGAACCGATCTCCGCTCTGTGCGCGTCTACAGGCCACCCGTCCATTAATCATCCCCGGACGTTTATTAATAAAATATACCGAGCCGGGGAGAGACGGCCGAGCGTCGAGGAAGGGAGAGAGAGAGAGAGAGATAATGGAAACGGTTAGCAGGAGAGCAGCTAACTGACAAGCCTTTGAGAATAATCATTCGTGCGCCGAGGAGTTGAGGCTCAAATTTATAAGATCTACTGTCGCGGGCGCTTCACTCAACTGGATTGATTGCTTTACATTTTGACGAGTAAATAACGCCTAATGATGAATTCCCACTAAAATCGTCGTCTTATTCCACGCCGCTCTTTCTAAAACTGTTTACTTTGCCGCGAGTACCATTCGTACATGTGTGTGTAATTAACGTGCGGACCACTGTACGTATGAGGTACATGTACATACG
This sequence comes from Copidosoma floridanum, assembly GCF_000648655.2. The sequence goes on from NW_019379922.1 coordinate 27,160, forward strand.
CAAATTCGTCGTTAAATTTATAATTACGTATCTTGGAACGAGGGGTGAGATGGTTACTGTGGAAGCATCAGAGTTGCGGCCCTTCGACATGAAATATACAATTATGTTCGACAACATTCCTTTTTTTTGTCGCCTACACGCAGACACGATTCTCATCGTTTCAGTCTTTGCTGATTACAAGGTTGATCATCACGCACGGTGGTCGGGATTTTTTATCACTGTCACTTTTAGGTTCTTTGTTCACTTTTTCATTGATGTCAACATCAACTATCGTTTTACCGCCCTTACTATTATTTTAGTTTCTTTTTTCCTCAAATGTTAAGTAAGTATATTCACATCTTATGCGCTATATGTACTATTCATAATGGTAAAATTTAGATGCACCTTTGCAGGATCGTCTCTCTAGCATCTACCGTATAATTATGTATTACACGCTTGTGTTTGTTTTTCATATGTAATTGATTTAGTTTACTTGTTCGTTTAAAAAAAATCCATGTATTATAATTCTATACCAAAGATTGATATAATATTACTGCGGTACAGAACGTACAGTGATAATAAAATATGGTATTGTATATGACTTTTGTTATAAAACAATGTAAAAAAGGAACATAAATGACATCGTAAGAGCTAATGTTTTTCGAATATTTGGAAAAAACATATAATTTGAGGAGTAATAAAAACTTAAAAATACCTTAGTAAATTGCTTGATCACTCCTCTTGTTAGCTTTTAAGATAAAAGACACACAATTTTTGTTTAAGAAAAATGTTATTTCGTCAGTTTACTCCGTGGTAGAAATCGTGACGATAATCTGGCCATGAATTGGACCCACATGACCCTGTACTAAGCTGTGTCCCACAATGCGAAAGAGACTGTCGCATAATTACCATAGAGACCTTGTGGTAACTGTGCAGCGCTCTCTCGCACCAATGAAAACATCTCCGGACGCATAAATTCTGGCCAGAAATCGGATGTAAATATAACATTTTTTCCGGAATTAATCTAACATTATTTCTGCCTAGGAAAAATGTTCATAATATCATCATATTTTGGCTATTATCTATGAATGAATTAGGGAACCGGGCATAAATTGACAATAAAATATGAAATCATAGAATTTGTTTTTTTTTAAATTTTGTTCATAATTTATTATTTAAATCAATTACATTATTTTTAAAATTATCTACATGCAGGTGCATTTATTTTCTTTTAATAATTTAATTCTTTGGTATTTGCTGTATAAGAACTATATACAAATATATACTCACTAGCAACAATAAAACTATTTAATAATTTTAAACGTTTTTCATTAAAATTTTTTTCCGTACGAAATTTTTTACTCGTTTTTTGAACTATAGAACATAAAAAATGTTATCATTGTGGCAATGTAATAGAACCATTGGACGATTGCTCGAAAGGTCTTTGGCCACGAAAAAGATAACTCTGACTCAGATAATCGTTCCCTCATAATGGGCGTCACACTAAGTATTCATATACAGTGCCAAAAATGTTTCGATACGGCACACGTAGAATTCGAACTGTACTCGTACAATTGGTAAAGGTTAAGTGAAGCGTATAGTAAGTAGGCAAAGTGTTGTGAAAAAGCAACTGAATAGCAGTATGCCGTGGAACAGTATGGAGATCACAAAGATAGAGCCAAATCTTATTGTAATGTTGATGATTTGATTGTAAACATCGCGAAACACATTCTTCGTACCAGGGACTTGGCGTGGTACTCCATCCAAGGTAATTGTGCAAACAACTTTTTGTTCTTTGCAAATAAAAGGCTTCACCTCAGCAACATACCTTCGGTACGTACGCCGGTAGGTATGCCATAGATAACCAAAGTATTTCCCGAAGCGTCGTCGTCGCCTCAAATGCAAGGAAGAACACGCACCTGACCGCACTGCGCTTCCTCAAAAGCGATTAAGTAATATAGAGAGGTAGGAAAAGTGTCAATCGGTGACAGCAGTAGCAGCAGCAGCACCGACGTATCGAGCCCGCAAGTGGTAACGATACTTACATGTAAAACAATGGTAATGATGAAAATAGTTTTCGTGAAGGCGCGGAGTCCACAGACTCTTCAGCGGCGAATAAGCACCGTACCCGTGATCTCTGCCATCTTAGATAATACGTGACTTGAAGCGCATGCATGTATCATTATTCTCATTGTTATGATCATCATCATTACTGTATCCAAAGAACATACAATGCAGAGGATGAGGAGCGTCAGTGACATTGTGTTTCATTTCATGCAGTGTAGCCAAGAGGCGGAAGTCGCGGCCGGCCGGTTTCGGGTGTTGCTCCGCAGGCCTGCACCGCGAGGCTTCTTTTATTATTTGCGTGAGCACGATACTTTGTCTACGTAGTTTCGTCTTGCCCTGCGTATCCTCCCGCTACACCTTGATGAATTTCCTGAACAGCTGCGGTGTGACTCCTTTCAAGCTGTCCGCAGCTAATCGATGCTGCCCCCGCGATCGACTCTTTTTGCCCTGCCGTTGCGCCACTTGCGAAAACAATGTCATTCTAGACACTGGTGTTCACCTGTGTTCAATACATTTTGAAAAAATACCGGCCAGCAGGAGTTTCTCGAGGGCATCAAACAAATTTAAAAAAAGTATCAATGATTTGTTTATTCATTAGTATTTTTTTCTTCGTCCATTAGTAGGTACATAGTTACTACTGTTTGCAAGAGTCACATTATGTTTATAGGTGTGCATTCGTTATTTTCACAAGTAGTCGTTACCAACAACTTCTTCTGAGAACACTACAAACATTCAATTTTAAATTGTGCGAGAGGAGAAAAAGACTGATCTTTTTTATATATGCTCCAAGTTTTACTCATGGACTTGACGCATTTACTTACGGATGAATGAATAAGTGCCGTTTTATTGGCTGCCGTGTCTCAGTAATATAACGGTAAATAACGTCAAACTTTATCAAACACGTGAGTCTCCACTAATTATCGTCACGTGAACAAAATTTGACATTTTAGATTAAAAATAGTCATGGCTGCTATTCCCATGTAGATATATGTACATGGAAAATATAGGTACCCGTTGTGTCGTTGACTTATGTGTCTATAACAGGATTCTGATGATCATTTGCGTACATAACGTTCGTAGTTATGCTCTTATGAGGGTGAAATTTTTTTAATGAGGGTCCATGTACATGGGAGTTTTGTGGTCATTCAAGTCCAAACCCATTGGCATACCTAACCTATAAAATTTATCATTAATCCGCTTGTAAGTGTAGGAGCGGTGCGTTCGATGTAACCAGGTTTGTATTTACTTCATGCTACCTTATTCTTCTAGTGCATCAGACAGGAAAGGGTCTAAACATACACGCGAAATCTCTACACGCCAATATTAACCAATTGTATCGAATATGTATAGATTTTCGAAAAGTATGGTGTGTAGAGTTGCCGCGTATAGGCGTGGACCTTTCTCCGTCTGACAGAAGGGAGTGGGTGTGCGAGTAATTTTAGAAATCTTTATTTGATTGTAAAAAAATAACATCGGGACCAACAACAACGGTGTTCCAGCGTGGGTTAATTTTTCCAAACACGCCGTACACGCGTCAAGTGAAGGTTGCGAAGGATTTATCGAATACTTGGATACAGCAATGCATGAGCGAACAACAGTTAGGGAAAGCAGTGGTGTACAAATTGCACGGTAACACGTAATTCTAGCTTGCAAAAATCGTATGCTCCCACCAGAACGCGATTTGTGTTCGGCATGGGGTCTTTGGGGTCTCCGCTTCGAGCATATGCTCGCAACCGCAATAATTGTAAATTCCGTCTTTACAATGTTTCGTGCGAGTACGAGTTGCATTGTCAATCCTCAATGGCACATACTATACGTAGGTATGAGTATCCTGATGATGCTCACATATCGTGCATCGATGCACCAAAACGCCCAGAGGTACAGGAGCGAGTGATTTTCTCCTTCAATGGGAGGTTGAATTGTGGTCGATCGCGATCGGTAAAATCAAAATCCTGTCCCTATGTACTACCCACCATCATCCGGCCCGTATTTGCGGTTCTTCTTTGGTTCTCTTTGCATGACAATTCGTTGAAACTTTGCCTCTTTAAAAGACAGTGAGAACATTTCAGCGAATTCCAAAAGTTATTCTCGATACCATTTGTTCGTGCTAGGAAAGGTTATGTAAGTGTAGCTTATCTATATTGTCCGTTAGCTATCCTACTTTGGAAAAGATGATTTTTCATTCACGTAACGTATGTAGGTCAGCCGGTGGCGAGTAGTTGAGTAATTTATCACCGAATGGCACCTCCGCTTACGTTCTATTACCAGCATGCCACCCCTCACATCCTCCTCTCGCACCCAAACCATAAGTTGTCGAGTAAAAATTGCTATCGTTTCTACTTTTATAGCCGATGCTTACGAGCGAATTCATGCGAGTGTGCATAAAACTGGAACGCAGGCTTATCTAGCGGTGTAAAATTTTATAGCGAAAAAACGGACTGTTCTTGTTCATTGTTTCTCGCGGGATTGTCACTGGTAAGCGTCCGAAAAGGAAAATTCAAACATCCAACGAGAAGAGAACTTTTAACGAAAGGCAACACTCATCAGACCCGTTGTACAAGTGTTAATTATACACTAGTATAACCAGTATTTCCAAAATTTTGTTTTCTTCTCTTATCCCCTCACTGAAATCTCTTTACTGCAGCCAAAAATGAAAATTCTGATCATAAAGTCAAAATGAAAGTTGAACTAGAACGGAATTCATTTTTATTTCCATCGTCTGTTTACTTGCTGTTGAGCTCTATTACATGAATATACACGCTAGTATTTCGACGACGATATGTAAGTGTGAATTTAGTGTGAATTTAGTGTGAATTAAGTGTGAAGTCGTGTAAGAACATATCGGTCAGAAAACTTTTTTAAATAATCAAGCGATGCAAAAAAATTGGGCAAATCATTTTGACCATTTTACTATAAAATTAATTTTCATGTGACTCCTCCATATTTGTATACATGTTAAATTGACGTTGTTTTAATACTTAATATCTAATAAACGGTGCAGTGAAATGATGTGAAATTTTTAATGAGACGTTCTAAAGCCATTAGCAATCTCTACTTAAATTTTAACCAAAATCTATCTGAAAGTTCAACTTGTCATGAACGTCCATAAGAGTATGTACTCGGTCTAAGTAAAAAAGTTGTAAAAATTTTTCTCTTGCAGATCCTCGTTTTGGTCACGGAAAACACAAAAAAAAAGTTAAACAATTAAAAACCCATTCCCAGTTTTTGTTCGTTCTAGCCTCTGAAATATGCTAGTTTTTGTAGAATGACCCATATAAATATATCTCGATGGACGTCGTTGGAGTGACGGTGCACATAATAAATTGTGACTTATCACATCCTGTAGTGATGGGATAATCTCAAGATCAAGGTCGCGATGCACTACTTACTGGCGTGCCTAATCTTTTCCGGCTGCACACCACGCGGGTTGTTCGGCTTTTCTCTCATCGTAGATGTATAGTTAACTCCCATTCTGTCTTATCCTCGTCGCGTGCCCACGCGAGAGAAGGAATCAAGCATGCAAGGGAGAAGCAAGTGCTTTAAGTCTACAACGCACGAGAATAATCGTATCATTAACATCAGCAACAACAACAACAACATCAACAACAACAACTACAACAATAACAACAACAACAAAAACAACAACAACAACAACAACAACAACAATAATAATAAGGCAGGACTCATGATGTGCGCGAGAAGCTGAACGTATAATTATTAGCGAGATTATTAGGGTGGTTAATGCATCCCGTGTGGGTGAGCAACAACGGCGCTGCAAAATTTTTCTCTACCTCATACGTGATTATTTTCCGTCACATTGTTTTTTTTTCTTTTTTTTTTTACAAGAGAGCGTCTCCTTGACGAAAAAGGCTTGTCAAGCTGCTGCACAGCATCTGTGGCAAGGGATTGCGTGGGTTTGATTGCCAAAGAATACATTTTCGTATCTCAGAGGGGCGTCCTGACGGAGATTATTTTGCCTCGGTGATGTTTATTTTTTTTCCCCCATCTACTTTTGCAATTTTGAGGAGGGTCGTGCCTATTACGTTGCTCCCGGGTTGATGTTCCCTGCTACCAATATTAGGTATTCAAATTCTTGCGTACTACAAACACGAAGCGCACGCACGCTCGCTGATCCAAAGATCGAACCCCGTATCAATCCGGTCCGGAGAGTTGCTGTATGCAACTTTTTCATAGCGAATTCGTTTTAATACCTTCCGAGCGATGAAAAGTGGATTAAAGTCAAGATGTAACTCTGGTCAATCACCCAAGCTCTAACCAAATACGTAAAATGAACTTGCAGTTGCAGTGCCGTACGTGGAAGAACATAAAATCTTTAAGGACGAGCATCACGATGTTGCACTAGTCATATACAAACAGATAACTTTTTGTTAGCCCTCCAACTATTGCAAGTGTATGTGTAGCTTTTGGGTTAGTTGCCACGTGCTAATGACGACGCCGGCCCTTGTGCCTCAGTTCCGTTAACTGCAGGTACACGTGTGATGACGAAAAAATAATACTCGTGAAGCATATAGATACAGGATATAGGTGGTGTTGGAATTATAAAATTACGCTTTTAAATAGAAATTTTATCTACCTCTTTCTCTATCTAAGAGTCTGCCACTGCCCTACATTACACGTATTAAATATTTTTTTAAACAAATTTGTATCCTTGTGGCACACTAGTTTAGTACACTCTTGGTAGCACGCATTTAGTTGACTAAATAGTTTTTAGTTTCTCGTCTAATAAGTTTTCGTACGCTTTTCCTCTTCGATTCATTTTTCTCCGGCTTTTTTTGACACTTCTGCAATAGTTACATTGTTCTTTTCTCACACGACAAGCCCGTGTGTGCACTTCCGTGCACTTCCTATTCTCTGCCTCCTTTTTTTAATTTTTTCTACTCGATAAGTTTATTCAAGTTTTCAGTCAGCTGGTCTTATTTATTCATACGTTCTTGCATTCCTTTGTTCTCCACCGTCCTTGCCTCCTTCTCAATCACAAGTATATTGCAAAAATTCTCGATCTGTTCTCCCTGCAACAATTATGATAGCTTATCTCTTCCCTGCTCCTTTGTACCCAATAAATCCCACTTTTCTTCTCTATACCAAGTTTCACTCATTTTTAAACCCCTTCAAATTGCTGTTTTAACTAGGCGAAATCCCTATAACTTAGGTATCGTTTTTTTCAGAATACCATTCTTGCTATTACATGTTAAAATGATCGGAAAAGTACAAACGAGATATCAAACATTTTCTTAAAACGAAAAGCAAAAGAATAGAGATCAAGGAAGCTTTTTGCTAGTTTATTGGATGTGGTTTTTGTTGACATGTGAACTTTATTAGAGTTTACGTTGAAAATTTAATACAAGTGGAGACTATAGTTTAAAGCATGATATGCCGTTCGTATATTTATCAGAAAACTTTACAACGAAAACCAAATAATGTCCCTCTGCGTGTGCATTCTGTATTTTATAAAATTGATCGGCAGTAGAACTAAGAGATGGCCAACTATTTTGATACAACGTATACTTTGACAAAATTCACGAACTTACAAGTATATTGTATAAAAGATTAGGTTCCGCGCGGACCTCGACTGTCACACGTCGATTTTTATGAGGTTTCCAACGAATTCCGGAGGACAATGACTCGCCAATGTTTTGTTCTTCTCAAACACATCAGCCAACCTCTAAAACGGAGTAAAAAAATGTGCCACTTGTCCATCCAACCCAACATACCTATTAAATTCAATCAGCAATTAGCAGTAGCAACACTGGCAAGTTTGATCGATGAACGAAAACCCCGGCATTGCATTATTTTTCAACAAACGCGCAGGATCCGCACAGTCAACGAGCGCCCTATGGGAGAGGGCAGGGAGCACAACAAAGATCCCATAAGAGGGCGAAAGAGAGGAGGGAATGGGTGTGTGGAGGTGGGGGATGGTGGTGGTGGTAAAAGTTAAACGCTTTAGACGGCGTAGCGTGATCCAAGGTCGAAGAAGGACGGGATCAGGACGCGCATCGCATGTCTGGCGCGTGAGTGAAACCGGGAGCCGAATGCTTTACCGATCTTGGCTCACCAAACGATGAATAATCGTTGAATGATGCGGTGGCAGGCGAGAGCTCCCCCTGGCCCCCCTTTGATGCTGCTGTTGCTGCCACTGGCCTCCACGCCCCCGAAAATTATCAAGCTCCCTCTTTTTATATACCTAGTCATCGTACAGGTACGTAAACACGTGCACGTCGATATGCTCGCACGCACGCGCTTAGGTATATGTGTATATACACGCAATTTTCATCGTTTTAATGATTAGTTCATTGCCTACCAAGTTAGCCTCCCGTGCTTCGCGGAACAATTTCGAATTCTATCCAGCTCGGTGGACCTCGACTTTTGATGATTCTGATTTTAATTCCAGCTCCGCGTTTCTTCGTAATGTCATTAAAACTCGGATTTGCCCGACTTGGCTCTTTCTCTCTTTTCCCTTGATTTGGATGCCTTTAGTTTGTTTCTTTTTTTTTTTTTTTTTATATTTATTTATTTATTTTTTTCGAGTTACTATCGTGGTCGATCCGTTTGAGCCGCAAACACCAAAATATCAATTGACTTAATCACTTTGGTTGTGAACAATGAAGCATCATATTTTTTCACGTAGTACCATGCTGAAACTTAACCAAGTATGGTGGGCTGCTTATCCTTAAAAAGCCACCTACTCTGCAGTCAAGCCTGTTTTCATGAAATGCCGGGGTTATAATTGGGCCTCGTGCCTGGGCTGCTCAAAGCTCCCAGGAATTGTCTTTAGCGACTGCGACTCCACTCGTGGCTTCTGTACTCTTTCGAAGATTACCGTTACTAAGGTTTTCGAAGCCCATATCTCCGGATTTCAAGCCAACCTTATCACCAACCTCTCCTAATTTTTTTCAAAAAGTTGATCGCTGATAAATTTTGATCGTGTTGTTTTTTTCCAATCCTTTAATGTTCGGACAACTGTCCCATTCTCGTGTTTTTAATCTTGCCTTGATGCCCAACTCGTATGCAAATATCTCCGTAACAGGAGTAGAAAAAGATAAAGAGAGTAAGATGTGAAAAAAAAAAAAAAAAAAAGGAAACAAAAAAAAAGAAAAGTGAAGCAAGTAAGAGTAGGGGAGATTGAGAAAAGGATGGAGGAATCGCGCGGGGACCCGAACCAACGTAATAAACGTACGTGATAATATTTTGAATAATAAATATCAGGATGTAAATCTATTGGCAGAGGTATAACGTAGGGCATAAATCAGCAAGCGCAGCGGCGGAGAGCGAGTGAAAGAGAAGGAGAGAGAGAGAGAGAGAGAGAGAGAGAGAGACGATGAAGTTGCCCAGGGGCTAAGATGCACGACATGTACGACGCACACCCGAGAGCCATCCGTCCAGCTCGTCCGTTCATCCATCCGTCCGTACATGTGTCTGTTCCATCGTTCGAAACATTCCTTCATTCCTTGGCTGTAGCTATACCCACACACACATGCGCGCAGGTATGAATCTACCATCTAACGCCTCCTAAATGTATATTGTCACCACACACACAGAGACGCACGCGCGCGCGTACATAAAAGTAAATGCCATGGTACTAACTAATAATCATAATAATACACATACACACATGGTACGCGGGCAAGGCAGGCGAAGCCGAGTAGGGGGAGGAGAAATTGCTCGCGCGCTGCTCGTAAACTCGTCAAAGAGGCTACGCCGAGGCTGACTCGCGAAATAACATTAACTATACCGGGATAATACAATTCGCCGGCAGTGTCGAACGGAAGAATACAAGGGAACCAAAGAGAGAGAGAGAGAGAGAGAGAGTATGCGGGTGGGGAGGGGAGGGTGCAGAATATGGGGAGTCGGCTGGAGAAAAAACGATCGATGAAATTACACCCCGTGTAGCCCGAAGTGAGCAGCAGCAGCAGCAGGTAAGATCGGTTGTAAAAGCTAAACGAGTGAAGAGGCTAGGAGGGCCCGATTTACGAAATCGATCGTGTTTTAGAAAAAGCTCGGCACGAGGGCAATCTTCGGCTCCCGTGTGCACTGCATCGGCCATACGTATACCTACTCGCGAGGATGTATCTATCGCATGTCTGCACAATATGCAAAAAAAGAGCCACTGCTGTCGCCCGTGGCTTCTTACGTGCTTTTTTATTTTCCATGCCTTGATCGTGAATGATTTTTACCCGCGAGATCGCGCCGGCACTCGCCGACAATTGGGATTATCAATCGGATCGTTACGACCAATCCAAGTACAATTTTGTCACATGCACCCAGCCACACTATGTACTGAGAAATCATACGAATGCCCGGATAGGCACTTGTAATTGTAACGCAGAGTTGGTGGAAGACGCTTGTCGAATCGCCATTTTCTGGACTGTTTTAAGCTCGAATTTTCTTCGGTAGCATTTTCACTTTACGTTGGCCATACATACATAAATGGTTTATTTTGGATAAAAAAGTTGATGCCCAGAATAACTATGTATTCAAAAATATTGATGTGATGTACATGTACAATGTGCATGCAGACAGAGTCAAGACCGTTGATTGTTTACACTAAAAGGGGTTTCATTGCATGGGCCTGCTTTTCGCGAAAGTAGTGCATGGATTCTTCGGGTGAGCGTGTTATAAAGTTTTTTTTTTTTTTTCATAGATGATTCAACGTTAAAATGTCACGTAACAGTAATCGTTTACAAGCAGTTAAAGAAATTTTGTAAGAAGTTTGGATGGTAATTTTTTTTTTATATTTCGCTTCAAGTAATAAATGTGCAAACCTCGCGTTGCATACAAAAAGCTATGTTTTTCGTTGATTTGGCCTCTCGCTTGGCTCTAATTATTATGTAGAAACGAAGTCATCATTAATACGATTTCTCTAATTTTTGCGGTTTTTTTTTTCCATTTCAAAGACATCTTATCATTTTTTTCCTGTGAAACGTACACCAGCTTGTTGGAACCAGATATAAAAATCAATTTGTCTTGTAAATAATATTAGTACACGTACAACATCTCGCACAACATCGTCATCATCACTATCGTAATAATTATGAGTTTAGAGTTTCATGCATCAACTTCAGAAGAATGAATTTTAAAGGTCCATTGAATTAACTTGAATTTGGGTTACTAGCAGCTGGGATGAAAAAAATTTTCAAACCTCAATCATGCAATTTATCTCAGATGCAAAACAGCATTCGAAAGGACTATGAAATGAAAAAAATTACTAATCATGCTATGATTATTATTATTGCACGAGATCATTTAGTAGGAAAAAGCAGAGTCTAAACAACGGAACGAAACTTTTTTCCCAGCAAATTTTTAATTGTACACGAATCATAATTATGTGAATGAAATATAGTTTTGGTATACCCATTTGAATATCAGTAGAGATTGTGCAAGACTAGACGTGTTGATCGATTTAATTGTTAGCCACTTGTTTTGCGATACTACGAAATAAAAAAAAAAGAAGAGAAAAGGTAAGTCAAGTCGGCAAGTGCCGTTATTATAAAATGCGTACAAAAGCTTCTCGGATGGATGTAACGTGTACTGCGCGAGGGTCGAGATTTTGAGAAGTTGTGCCGGCTAGTTGGTCACGCAATGCATCGAGCGTAGTTCGTGGAAGATACAATTTTTTTTTTTTCATTTCCCCTACTGCCGATTTTTTTTCCTCGTATTATGGGGCTTTTTATGTCCGCTGAGCGATTTCGAGATTTTAAGATCGCGCCAAGAAGTTTGGTGCTTATACGGGCACTCGTATTCGTTTCGGTAGTTTTTATGTTCTGCTCTGGCTTGAGCCGCGTGCCTCGTTCCCGAGCGTGCACGGCGAAGGTCACATCGATGGTCGATTCGCTATACCGAATCATAAATTCATTATCCACACAATGGACCCGAGTCTCAGACTGGTGATGAATTTTTTCATGCAAACTAATGTCTCCAACGAGGCGCAATGATGTATGTTTATATTTGCTTAATAACGAATTCGCAGGGGCGTAATAGGATTAATTAAGTATTCTTACTGTCTACAGACTGGTACCAAGCAGATGCAGTCACTGCGGTCTTACCTGAAACACATGAAAAATAAATCACGATTAATTACATCTGAATTATGCGAGAACAAAAAAATTGTTCAAGTAGTCAGAAATGCCTTTAAATTTTCATGAGAACCAATAAACTGTTGACCAACAAAATGTTCAAGTAAACCCGGTTCTAAGACCAGTGCGTATTATGGATCGAGAAAGTTATTCGCATTTAATTCTTGTTTTGGAAAAAGGCAAAGAGGGGCAAAATTTCTGACAAGTTCAAAGATATCAGACATACATGAGCCATGGTTGTCAATTTGGCTCAAAATAACAATAATAATGATAATAATCATAATAATAATAATAATAAAGGATCAAAAATTAACTGGAGGCGAAAAAACCCGTCATAGGTACGCATGCAAATGCGTTACACTTATACGGCTTGGCTATATTGTGGTTTGCGGGTTCTTCGACACCCAAGTATTATGTGTGCATCCTCTAAGCGTACAGGCAATACACCACAGTACCTAATATGGGATCGGTACTTATAGGTGTATCGGGGACTTTGTGGCCCACGTGGCGTATAATATAAATGCCGTTCGCGCGCGCAAGTGGGCACGAGTTGCTTGGCGTCAAGCGCGCCCATCGGAAGAGGAGAGCCGAGCCGTGGCTGTATCAAAGACGCCGACGACTGCAGGTCCGGCTTGTCGCGCGTTAGCGCTGGTTCACGCTCGCGCTGCACTTGACACGCGGGCGTGTGATTTCTTTCATACACGCCCCACGCTGTTGCATTAGCGTCACTTAGTACCTAGCCCTTTTTCATAGATTCAGAGCGAGAGCGCTGAGCGCGCGATACACTTACGGCGTTGCCCTCGCGAATCCGGAGTCAACTCAACAAAATACTCATTTGCGCCACAATAAGATATCGACGATTGGGTAAAAGATACAGCCAACTCGAAATTTGGGTTGAAAAAGGAGTCAACTCAGGTTCGGGTTAAAGTAGCAGTCAACTCGGGAGTTATTTTTCTTCATCAAGTTTTGTCGTGGTAGCACTGACATTCACAGTATAAGTGCACCTATTTGAATGAAACAAATATTTTTCAATAATCCAATGTTTCAGAAAAATAATTTATGATGTTGTAGTAGAGCGTACTATACTTATTAAATTGTGTTCTCTATTATTCTGCTGTGATCATAGGGGAAAGAGAAAACGTTAAATAAATATGACTATAATGTTGTGTGGGAACGTACCATGCATAAATATACTTGAAAAAATATGGAATTGTTGTGTATGATACCTTATCACTTTTGCACAAGAATATCACAGTTTTATAAAAATATTATAAAATAGTACGCCGCGTTGACATAGAATTCATGAATTTTATAATTACGAAAAAACAAAAAAAAAATGATAACTATTTATACTTAAGTTAAAAAAAAAAATCATTATTAGTTGAAATAAGTTGTTTTCTCAAGACGATGTTTCAAAACAAAAAAAATTCGTTTAAAATGTTTTAAATAACATTCTAAGTGAATTACGTCCACAGTCTGATCATAAAGTTATGCAGTCTGATCGCAGCAGACTTGTAAAGCACATTATTTAACAAGTATAGTACGCTCTACTACAACATCATAAATTATTTTTCTGAAACATTGGATTGTTGAAATATCTTTGTTTCATTCATATAGGTGTACTTATATTGTGAATGTCAGTGCTACCACGACAAAACTTGATGAAGTAAAATTACTCCCGAGTTGACTGCTACTTCAGCCCAAGTTTTGAGTTGGCTCCTTATTCACCAATTGTCTGAGTTGGCTCCGTCTTTTACCCAACCGTCGAAATGTTTAATTCATTCTATGAGTGAGAAAAAATGAAAGGCTTGGAGAGTACCTTAGATCAATGCGATCATGTTTCAGCTCGGTTTCAGTAAGTATGGGTTGTTTACAATTTTCTGATTCAAAAAATCTTTTGATGATGTAAGTATGAACATTTTTGCCATTTCTGTTGTACATTTTGCAGTACAGCTTTGTTTCGTGTCATTTAGTGCGGACACTACCATACCGTGTCATTATTGTGAACTTCAATAAGGTTGGGTACTGACTATTGAACACATTTAGTTACAATTTTTTACGTTGAAAAGACTTTTAGTAAACATTGTTTATTGAATGAATTAAAGTACCCATATCAAATTTTAGATAAAAAGCTAAAATAGAAAATTTTATGGAAAGAGTTTTATAAAATCGCGTGATCTTTCCAGAAGTCAGTATACTTGGAATTGCCTATAATTTCTTTTTCTGATACTGCATGTCTTCCTGTTATGCCTAACAACATACAATTTTCGTACGACAAACGATTCAAAACATTACCTCTGCCGCAGTACAATAATTCATCGGTTTGAGTAGTACGTCCTATCCGATGTACCTCATTAATTTCATAATTCACGGTAGCACAACCTTCCTCTTTCTTGTTCAGCTATGAAATTTTTTTTTTTCAGTCACCCTAGCTGACCCGTATTCATGAACCGATGGACCGATTATTCAATTCTTACACGCGTATTGATAAAATTGTGTTGTTTGTACTTAATGTATGAGTTTGCTGTTTGCGGTCTAATAACTATTCTTCAAGGGCCTTACATACAATATCTGCTGTCTTAAGAAGTATGAAACCTTAAATGTAAAGACTGATTTGGTAATGGCTAAGTTTTCTGAACTTTAAATCGCTTTTAAATACTTGGATGAAATTTTCCCACAGGCCAACTTAAAGTTCTAAAAATGTAACAAGAAAGAATCTTCTTGCACAACCTGTCACATTCGATTTGCGAACAATGACAAGTTATCTATAGCGTTTGTATGGACGTAGTGCAAAAAAACAGTAGATATAACAACATGCATCATAATATCGTTGCTGCGATGTTGGCCTGCAAATTGGCGAGCCCTAAGCCCTATACATAGTGCCGACAGTGACTCAAATATAAAGTAATAGACACCTGCGACGAGCAAAGAGTGACAATGACCTTACACCATCACATAAAAAAAATCTAGTTTAAAGCGACAGGCGAATGATGAAAAGTATTGGAATATATGCTCAGCCCGACCAAAATAACTATTAAACATAGGAAGATATATACATACAAGAGAAGCTTCACCCTTCTGTAAGGTCTGCGTGCCAACCTCAATTATTGTAATAAAATATTAATAAAATAATAGTATTAGGAAAAACAACCAGACTAGGCTATACATGAAGAAACGTATACTTATTTTCACTGCACTCTATTTATAATACCCTGTACCTCTGATGATTAAATGATTATCACTTAAAATATGGCGTATTAAATAAAATTTTAAAATATGATTTGAATCTTAATTTTTTTATCACAAAATAAAGGCTTGAGCTCCTGAAAATCATATTCAGCAAGTAATTTCAAATGCTGGTAAACTAAAAAGAAAGGATAAATATATGAAAAACAAGCGATTAAACACAATGAAATGATTTATAAAAGTACATTAAACAAAATTAAAAAAAAATTTTTTGTTAATTTTTTTCATTTATAATTCAAATTGCTTGTGAAATATCAAGCTCAAAGTATGTACAGCAAATTATGTAAAGGTTCTAAGTATGTCATCAGAAATATCTCCATCAAGAGTTTGAAGAAAATTTTTACTTGTAAATTAAAAGCTGTTTTTGCAAATATACATTAAAAATCTTGAGTTCTACTGAGTGTTAAAATAGTAAGATTATGTTGTATAGATACATTTTGAAAACACAAACTTTTAGCGTGAGTATGCGACAAAAGTAATCATGTAAGTGAAAATGAAAAAAATTTGTTAACGTCAAACAAATTGGTTTCTTGCATTCTGAAGAAGGGGATTTCTCGCTTTCGATTAGTATACATGTGTTGAAAGAAGCTATAGCTTAAAAGTAATATCTTACCAGATTTCATTTGTAAAAATTCTCAACTATGGAAAAAGTAATCATGGACAGGTGTTTGCTCCTCTCACTTGAGAAAAAGTTTCCGTGATGACACCGCAACAAAACTGATTTTTCGTTAACTTCTTACTATACACATATACATCTATTTTAATGTCATAGTACTGCGTGGCAACCGTGCGTATATATACATATAATTATGGTGGTGCATGTATAACAGCCATATATTTTATATTATAATAATAAAACAGGTGGTGAACGAACTTTTTGATTAAAGGTCTTCACTAGCACATTATTACAATCATCATTACCCCTTTAAGTTGGTGTACTTATTTGTGGTCTTGAGAAAATTCACATGGAATTACTTATTACTTATTGCTTACCTCTCGTATAAAAACACATGCTTGTAGAAAATTGGCACGCACATGCAATGCAATGTAATTCAACCAAAGTGTTAGGTATGTGGTTGACTGATTTTATAACTACTGGCGATATACCTACACTTTGTACACAATGACACCCACGCTAGTGTAAGTTTTGTCGATGCAAGGGTCTAGCGTCAAAGAAAAAAAAATTCCTATCCTTCAATCCTTTGTTTAAGTAAGTACATGAGAAAAAGGCATTTCTTGCATTACAGAGTCCCAGCAGAGAGTCAACAGCTCGAACGAATGCCGTATCACAATTCAGATATGTGTTTAGTGGGCGCGGGCGCATCGACACGTATAGGTGTATACGTGTTATACACATGAACGCTCGGTGATCGGTAAAAGGGTCGGAGCCGTCGGAGGACGCGGAAAGGGGAAAGGGGAGCACGATAGGCACGGGGAAAATATAATATACGCGTAGGCAATCGTTACCTTGCCGCTAATATAAAGCTGCATATCAGCTTAAGGCTGCCGGGTAACTCAATTAACCGCATTATTGGCGTATCGTGTAATAAGCAAGCAGCAAAAGGGTTCTTACTTCTCTTCTTGTTGTTCTCGGGCGCTGTTGGCATCCCCTTGTCTCCGTTCCCCCCGCGCACGGGCATATTAGTAACAGAATCCGTACAAGGTGCGCCTCGCGTTTGATATTACCTACCAACCGCGAACTTACGCCTTTCACCTCCGTCTCCGTCTCCGACTTCTACTTTTTCTTCTGTTTCTGCCTCTATAACATAAGCATACACAAGCGCTGCCTCTGCTGCCGAATCGATTGCCGAAGACGCCGATATGCGCTGTCGTCGAAACCCCGCGTATTCCTCTGCCTCCACAAATATAAAATATGCGTGGGGCAACTTGCGGCAACTTTTCTTCTCCCCCGCTCCTTCGGGATGGTTTCACTTCATAGTACCCATACGCCAGGCTCGCCGTACTCTTACGTTACTTTTCAACCCCAAGAAGCCCTTCGTTGCACGATATTTTTAATAAATCAGTTATGCATCGGGTTACAATTTCACCTCGATCCAATCAGCTTGGTGACTCGAGTTCACCTCGTATATGGACTGGTTCTGATGGGTACGAGCGTCGATTCAATAACGCCTCCCTTACGAGTGTGACCGATGTAACGGAAGTGAGAAAATGAAACAAACATCATGAGGCGTGATTATATACAGCGACAATTGAATTTTACACATGAATTAAAAACTTGTTTTTCTTCAAGGTTATAGTTACTACTTGCACCCAGGATCATATCCTAAATAAATAGTAAATTTATATTTAAAAATATTTTACATCCATTATCCGTACAATATACACGTGTTGTGCATGTATCTACGTCTTATGAAAAAAAAAAACCATTCAGGAGACGTTTTCGAACCTTATAGCCACAGAGATTTCTCTATTATAAAATTGACTTTATAATTTTTCTATAAAAATTTTTGAGTAAATGTATGCAGTTACAATTAACTGCACTTAAGACAATATTTTCTTATTGTATTGTCAAGCATATGATCTACAATAAATGTTTTAATGATATTAAATCTGCCAATATTGTGTGTTTTTTATTCTATCACATACAATAAATTTTAGCAAAATACATTTACACAAAAATTCATTTAAAAAAATTATAAAGTAAATTTAAAAAAAAGTCATAGTATTGGCACGATGTGTAGACGACTCTGTACCTCCTCATCATAGCTGAGTGGTTAAGGAGGTTTGGGAGAAAAGTTCAAAATGGAGAAACGTGCCGAAAAAATGTATGTTATATTTGAGCATGTTACGAGTGCACATGAATTTTTCAGATTTTTTACCAGGGGAAGTTTTCGAGAAAAAAAATTATGAAATATTGACAGTTTAACACGGTCTCTTATGAGAGAGCAAGGTTAGGTTCGCCTTTTAATTAAAATTAAGGTATATTCTAAATGTGTTGGAAAAAAAACAAACGTTTTCATAGATAACTTGGTACAAAAGGAAGATGCTCGACAAAAAAATTCAAGCCTTGCCATGAATTTTTCAAAAATATAATCAATTACAGTCGTACAGTTTCAAATTTGTAGAGTGCAAGAGGAGGTGCGCGGGAAAGGGGGCCCAGCTACGCGGGCAGGGGGGACTCCTCGTTCCACACCTCTCTAAATAATACTCGAAGAAAAAAAAAAAAAATTAGCTCAGTACTCACGATGGTTAAACTTTGTGAGTAATGCATTTATACACGACGTTCTCACGAAATTTAACCATCGTAAGTACTGAACTATTTTTTTTTTTTTT
>NW_019379922.1:46657-81116 GCF_000648655.2 Copidosoma floridanum
TATAATTATAAGACGTTGTAACAACTTTTCTGTCGAATTCGAAATAAGCCCCCTTAAGAACCATTGGTACGTTCTGCAACTCTATTGTATATATTGATTTTAATAATTTATTTATTTATCAAATAATTTATTAATAATTGCATTTACTAGCATTATTTTATTGCAAAAAAATCTGAGGTTTAAAAAAAATCGGTCAGTATTTTATGTATCAAATGCATGGAATACTAATATTTAATGCGTAATGACACGCTTTTTCCGATTTTATCTACATAACCATATTTATGCTAATTAAATTTTTTTTTTTAATTTAGTATTTAGAAAGTATATTTATTATTTGTAAGGTCAATTAAACAATTTAATAATTTAAAACTGTGTTTCTAGTAGCATACTTAATGTAGACAATATGAATTACAGTATAGTCGTAACACGTCGATAGCCCTGCGGTTAAAACGCTTGGCTATCAATCAAAAGGTCGTATGTTCAAATCCCGGTATCTGCTCCGACTTCCAGTAAGTAACTTCCGTTTCATGGAAATTTGTCATTTTTAAAATTCCAGCCCCCCAAGCACGCGACATAAAGAACTTTGTTCTAAAAATAAGTACATGATATAATTACATACTTAGTAGTGACAACTAATGGTGCAAAACCAACATTTTCAAAAATTTCATCACAAGGTTTTTTCAGCATAAAAGGGAAAAAAAAAATACAAGGGAAGAATGAATTACATGAATAGTTTTTTGAAAGAAAAACACGGAGACGCTAGTGAGCAAAATAGTTTGAAATATGGCAGCAGCGTAAGAGCTTGAAGTTCGTAGTAAATACTCGTTTGAAAACTGTATGTGCATGAAGACCGTGTTGTCTACAGTTAAAAATAATGCACAAGTGAGATGGTGTCGGGGTGCAGTTTTATTTAGAAAGCAATCAAGCCTCTCTTTGGTTTTTCGAAACATAATAATAATAATATATAATGGCGATGTATTCCCACATGTCTGGTCCACTTTAACCGAAATTCGCACGGCGCGAGGAAGATGGGCCGTACTAAAATATATTTAAACCCGGTCTTGCTACGGCAAAATTACAAAATCCGTTCCGCAAGCAGTTATTATACTACCCGCTGTTTGAGAGTAGCTTCGTATTTGGGGCTTGGACCGTCTCGTACTGCAGCATTTTGATGCTCCAATAGAAAAAAGGAAGATTCGAGGATTTCGAAAACTACTCGAAGCATCACATAAACTATTACGAGAAATTGAGGGTGTGAGGTCACGAAGTTTGAGGGAGTCGAGTCATCATCATCATGATGATGATCATCAGCAGCAGCAGCAACAGTGCTGTATATGAGAAACATACTCGTACCAATAGAATGGAAGCGTGTCATTTTGTGCGCTCTAAGCAGAAAAATGAGAGCCCGAGTCCTTCGACGACTATCTCCCCAAAAGCCGAAAAGCAAAAAAGCCACGTTACGTACCTCTGGCCAATCTGCTAATAACACCTGTCCGAGCACAATAGATGGATGTTGGTGCATTATGCATCAGCCAAAAAAACTTTGAAAATCGATGAAACCGAGAGAGGCGATGAAACAGCTAGAGAACCGCAGGAAGAGCTGGCAAACGAATAAAAGTGGAGATGCTATCGATCGAAGGTAAACGCCTCTCAGTTTTGCGCGCAGAAATGGAGACGGCGAAAAATGGAGCTTGGTCGTGGTACGAGCGTCTATAAAGCCCCGAGA
This sequence comes from Copidosoma floridanum, assembly GCF_000648655.2. Next base: position 48,384 of record NW_019379922.1, read on the forward strand.
AGAGGAAGCCAGGGGGAGGAGAAGAAACGCGATGCGCTCCATGGAATTTTGGCTATTCAGCTGGAGCCCGAACGGCCTATAAAATTCATCTAATGGAGTCCGCTTGCGTATAATTGTATTGGTCCACCAGGAGAGTCGCAGAGTCAGTGGCTGTGGCATCGAGCCCTGCGTGCATGGTTATATATACATATACTCGTAGGTATACATGGCTCTCTTCCCTACCACCTTCTCAACTCCTTTTTGTTTTGCTTCCCCAGCACAGGTGTTAGCGACTCCTCGCCCACTCTATTTCTTCTATACGCTCGTATATATTATTTATATACTGCGCAGTCTGTAGATCCACTTTTTTCGTTTCCTTTCGCTACATTATCCAGCGTATAATTTTCATCGCACTTTCATTCGAGTTTCCGATCTCCGAACGTGCCAGGCTTGTTCGATCGGTATGGCTTATGATCGGTTACACGGATTTCGCGCTCTTCTCTTCCACCGAGCTGCTCGATTCGATGGAGTCTGATCATTCATACCACGCATAATCATACGTACACACACACTGAAGCGTATATTGTAGCCAGAACAACAATCCCAAATATTTCAATTGATGACGTTACATATTTCGCGGTCGTAAAAATGTAAAAATACGAGCGAGGTGCACGAACCGGTTCACATTAACTGCTCTCGTCTCGTAAAGCACCTACAACAGCCCAAAATAAGTACACTCCCCACGCTCGAGCAAATTGCACGTGCGGGTAAGTACATTTTGCAGCAGCAACAGCAAAGATATGTTACGTGGCGAACCCCATGGAGGTTTGCTCACGCGCAGGCGCATTAATGCGCGCTCGGTCGTGCATCATTGACTGACCGAGGGGGAAATATGGTGCAGCGCGATACCCGCCCGATCCGAGTCCATAATTACGCAAATCTTTAGAACGACTTCGGCCCTTTTGACGACGGGTCGACAAAAACGTGTTCGAGACAGGTTTGTCTCGTTCGTGCAAAAGTGCTCCTCCCCCTCTCACATCCCTTATCGGTGTTAAACACTTGCATGATGAATGACCCCTCTTTCAAAAACTGCGCGTATGTATACTATTATTTCCTCTATCTGCCCGCCCCTTACCGTCCTCCTCCTTGTGTTGACCTGTTACGTTGTCTTTTTTTTTTGTCTTACAAAGGATATGAATATTTTAAATTTTTTAGCTTATCGCCACTCGGTGACTACCGTATGCGTAAATGAATCCACTGTGGTTAATGAGAATTGATAATTCAACAAAACGCTAATGCACGTTGTATTGACATCGATATTGTGTTAACCAAGGTGTTAATGTCTACTCCGTGATTAAATGGATAAAAAAAAATATTTTAAATCTGAGTCTGAAAGCTTCATTGTCAATAAATAATACCATAGGGATAAGTTAAAGGAGTCGTAGACGTACCCATGCATATCAGCGCGTATATATATATTTTTTACAGATGTTTCTGAGCATTGTGCCCAGTAGGCTGTGTAATGCTGTGTTACTGTGCATTTATTGTCATAAGCTACCGTCATTGGCATAGCGAAAAACCGCCTCGGACTGAATGTGCATCAATCACTTACGCAGCAATGGAGACCTTATTTTACATTACTTTCGAACCATATGGGACCACGGTTTGAAATACTCACATGAGGAAACACATTCTCAGAAGTTCAAACTACACCGAGCTAGACGAGATCTGCAGTCTTAACCACTGCACTATCGTGGCCCTTGCATATAATATACAATATTGTTGAAATATTCATGCATACATAATATATATACTCACACATGCCCGCATACACTGTGAAATTCAAGTGTGTTAAAGTACACGTTTAAAGCACGTAATCGAAATTTCCGTTTTTATAAAATGCTTTATAGTAGTCTTGATAAACGTATCGAGAATAATCAAATTGATGCTTCGTAAACTATTTCACCTATTCTATTAAGCTTAACTATTTTTTTCATCAACAATTGACATAAAAAGGCCGTAGAGAGTAAAATATTTTCATCACAAATTTTACACGCTTGTATACGTTTTCAATCTGTGACAGCCGAGTTTTACCACTACTGCTCTCCTACATTTATTTTTTTCATTCAAAATTGTTCAATTTAATGGAACTGGTCAACCACTTGGTGAACCGTAGCTTTGGTTGTCCTTAAAATTATTATCCAACCCAACAAAACGTGTTTTATAAAAAACAAAAATTTCAACTACACACTTTTAACGTGTACTTTAACACGCTTGGATTTACAGTGTATATTGTCCACATTTAGTGCTCTGAGAGCGAGGAATTGCAAGCAAAGGAGGCGTGGTGGTGAAGAAGGTGGATAAAAGGCCAGAGAGACAGAAGATGCGGGTCCCCAATCACGGGGCTTCTCTCAAAACCAGCTGTAACAGCAAGACGGACACAGCAACTCGAGAGGTGTATTGAAATGAAAAAACACCGACCAAGTGGGGAACTTGCATGGAGATGGTGTTACCAAATGGTGACACTATAAGTACTTATATGCCTATCTGTGATTGTGCATGATTGATGTAAAAGCTATAGTTTCACAAAAAGCGCGAGCAAAGCTACAGGAGTGACCATCAGAATGCTGGTAAACTAGACTCTTTTCATGAAATTGTTGTAATTGGTTCGTAAAATTGTCTATGAAAACAACTGTTCCAGCATTGAAAAAAAAATTTAATTTAATAAGATGTTCTCATAAATGTATCGATGGAAAATTTACAAACAGGTCCTGTGATCAAATTGTTAAATTTATAAATAATTATCAATAAGTAATAAGTAAGAACTACGAAAACTCGTTGAAATTAATTGATGCATGCGCGCAAACATTTTATAAGCAGTGCTTCGATGAGGGTGCAATGTGCTATGAAAAAGGAAAATGAACGAGCAGGACGGACGAGCGAACGGTTATCGTGATAGCTCAAAAAATATTCGTTTCGACCTCACGAACGCTAACGCCAACACGCAATGCCTGCTGGTGCTGCTTGCACGCGTTAATTATCATCACAGGTACGTGTAATATTATGCACTTGCGTGTACATACTTACCTACATAGGTGCAAACACGGTGAATTTTTTATTTCAAATTTTACTTTTAAAATGCTTTGTCTCCCAGTAACACCCCTTTTCTCGTTATACCTGCATGTTGCGAACGCAGCATTTTCATTACCTTTTTTTTCATTTTATGCTACAACATTTTTAAAACTTTTGTTCTCAAGTATCAAAAAAGTGATCCTCCATCAGATTGATCCTCATGCATCTTTAAGTTAGTACACTCCATTCAGAAGGGAATTCGCAAAAGATTCGTTCGTTTGTGTCACACTGATGGCCAAAACTTGAGGGAGTATCAAAAAATTGATCACCAGAGGGCAGCATGTCGCTCGGCTTGCTCTCGACGCTGACGTACCCATAGTCTATACCTATGTACATGTATGTAGACTGTACACTATACACTGTACGTATACGTACATAGGTATATTCTATACCTATGTACATGTATGTAGACTGTACACTATACACTGTACGTATACGTACATAGGTATATTCTATACCTATGTACATGTATGTAGACTGTACACTATACACTGTACATACATGTATATAGGTATAGACGATAGGTACGTTAGCAAGCCGAGCGCCATACTGCCCTCTGGTGATAAATTTTTTGATACTAATGATACTCTCTCATTATGTACAAGCTAGTATCTTTGCACTTCAATACTTTATTATATGTTTCAAAAATATAAATAATTTACGTTTGACTCGTTACGGTATCATGCGTAATCGAATTTCACCTTATCCTTTGATTAAATGTAATTGTTCGTACAGCTATTTCTTTTAAAAAGACAAACAAATGAGTTGGTATAACTTGAGATAACTTTTTTGTTAGATTTGTTCATTGTCTTTCTCAGAATGATTCAGAGCGACTCCGGTCTCTTCTGTTGAAAACTTTTTTCATTTTAAATTTTACTACAATTTCTTTTCTCAAACTTTTTTAAAACTACTAAAAGAAAACCACATGACTTGTTGCAACCAATCACACAGTGTATAAAAGGGCTTTAGCTATGTGACAATCAATCATGTAAGATAGAAAATTTGTGCCGCTTACTATGCAAAATAACTCTAAGACACAATAAAAATAATCATAACCTAGAGTAAAAATTTTTGTAACTGTTGTGGCATTTGAACACTACTATAGTTTTCCCACTGAAAATAATTAAATAGTTCATTCTCCGTAAGTGTAAATTATAACTGCAAACGCTTTACCTATGAAACAACAATACCCACTGCCAGCATTGACTCATAAATATTGTAAATCAAAAAAGTGAGAATAAGCATTTGAAATATGTCTTGACTGATTGTTGTCATCTATATCTTACCATCTTAGCTGAATTGAACGTTGTTGAATAGAAAAAATGAAAGCCTTTTAAATAGATCGTAAAGTAGCGTAGTCTTCAAATTTCGCTTTCGTAAACTGTAGGTACTGAAAAGAGGTCAGGTTGACACAACATTCCGTCGTCTAAAAGCTTTTCGATATATATCTTAGGCTAGAGCCCCAGAAGTAATTTTCCAACACAGTTTTTGTCATTTGATGAAACCAATTTTAAGGCTCGTAAACATTAATGGATCAAACTACTCTACGGTATTCCTGTGATTACATTTTCTATAGCGTAAGCGTAATGAGTAAATTGCTTCAAGTTAATAAAAAAGTTGAAAAAAAAAAGAGTGATAAAATAAATATTTCGGGAGGTGAAAAAATAAAAGGGGGAGAGAAAGAGAAAGGTGCAAATATAGTCTATGTTTCTTTATGCTTTTTCATTGTTTACTTGGCCGTAAAACGCGTAAAAGAAAGAAAGGAATAAATGGGAAGGGTTAAGAAGAGCAAGAGTAAGGGTTGTACACGGTAAGTACATAGAAGGAGACGTTTATATACCTCGACGATGTCCATAACGCCTGGAGTTACGGGACGCGTTTACGAGCGAATGCAGCTCACGTCAGACATCGACTCTCTCGAGTGCGAGACGAAGAGGGAGTGCACATTTGCGAGAAGAACCGAGGGAGATTGAGATCGAGAGAGAGAGAGAGAGAGACGGAGTTTCGCTACGCGTGTGCTTTCGAGGCCGAGCGAGAGGAAGGACTTTCGGCTTCTCTTTTTTCTTTATTCTCTCTCTCTCTTCCTTGCTTCCACAATATCTTATTCCCTGCCTCGCTATATGTAGGTAGTCTCTTTTCTTTCTCTCGGGGCACGAAATATTACTTTCAAGCGAAATAGTTCCCGCCCTGATGCTTCACATCAACTGGCAGCTTTCACGTATAGCAAATAATAGTTAAGTATACTACCAGAGATGAGTAGAGAGATTGCTAACGGTTATGTCATATCCAGTAGTATCTGATACTACTGGACTTGTAATGCGTGACAAGGGAATTAAGGAACTTTGATTTTGCATATTTTTCTGTTTTGCCTCATGTTTTGATGAAAAATCTATATTCAAACGAAACATTATGATGATGTTATGTATCTGTTGATTATAATATCAAATAATACACAAACAGTATACAAGTAGATCTTTACTAATGATACTTCATGACAAAACCGTTACTAATACGTAACATTGTATGTTGTTGATCGCGTAACCCCTCACTTTCTTTAGCATTGCCTGTGGAGGTGCCTTTTGTTTTCTCTTCCCCCCCCCCACGTCCTTAATTTAGAGCTATATTTATTACAAATTAATTGGTACTACTCCCGCTGTACGTTGTGTCGTACTGTACACTTTAACAAACTTTGGTTTTCTGTCACGCAGTCAGTTTGAGCAAAACTCTGACGACGAAAATTTGCTCAGTTCATGATGAGGAACGTCACTATAGCCCATAACTTAAGATAAACATCTTTTTTTTTTTTATTATATTGCATTGTACTTACCTACTGCAACTGTGTAAAAATTTCTATTATTCACTTTTATATTTCCTTTTATTACATTATATTACCATCGTCATATTTCAACATATTATGAATAAGCTTCGAATTATATTTAAATTATATTTTATATTAATAACAATTCGTAGTATTCATTATATTTTACGCATTTTATATTGCGTCTATTATTTTTCATTGATCCCTTATTCTATTTGTCATACAAATTTCCATATTTCTATTCATCTTTTTTTAAGTTGCAATGTACTAACAACTGATCGATGTGTTGCTGAAGTTCTGGCCAGGTTCCCAAGCGGAAATAATTTTGTTTGATAACTTGGTAATAATTATTTTTAAAAATTAGTAAGAAAAATGGTAGGTGTAATATTATGCACTTGCGTGTACATACTTACCTACATAGGTGCAAACACGGTGAATTTTTTATTTCAAATTTTACTTTTAAAATGCTTTGTCTCCCAGTAACACCCCTTTTCTCGTTATACCTGCATGTTGCGAACGCAGCATTTTCATTACCTTTTTTTTCATTTTATGCTACAACATTTTTAAAACTTTTGTTCTCAAGTATCAAAAAAGTGATCCTCCATCAGATTGATCCTCATGCATCTTTAAGTTAGTACACTCCATTCAGAAGGGAATTCGCAAAAGATTCGTTCGTTTGTGTCACACTGATGGCCAAAACTTGAGGGAGTATCAAAAAATTGATCACCAGAGGGCAGCATGTCGCTCGGCTTGCTCTCGACGCTGACGTACCCATAGTCTATACCTATGTACATGTATGTAGACTGTACACTATACACTGTACGTATACGTACATAGGTATATTCTATACCTATGTACATGTATGTAGACTGTACACTATACACTGTACATACATGTATATAGGTATAGACGATAGGTACGTTAGNGAAATGTAAATAAAATTTTGGATGAGTCAAGTGTAAATTTAAATACAATAATATTTGAAGTAAATCATTAAAGCTTTATTTGTATTTCATTCATCAACTTAAAACGCTTTCATTAAATAAAATGATTAACCTATTAATTACATTGCTCGTGTCGTCGTATACCTCGCAAAAACTGGACCACCTACGTACAACGTATTATGTATCCAATTCCGCACGAACTTTATTATAGTCTCAAATCTGAACTTTATAAGATATTACTATTAGTTATTATTCTTTTTTTTTCGTTACTTAATCACAAAAAAAATTTTCGCTTGGGTGTCAACGTAAGTAATAACATCAAGACTAACTCCTGCGCACTTCTTGCTCATGTCGTCAAGGCAGAAGAGAAACAGCTATTTAATCGATCGAAAAAATTGACAGCAAATTCGATCAGCGAGTCCCTAATTGGTCATATGAGAAAATCCACAAAAAATATCCCGTTCTTCTTCATTAGATAAAAAATTTTTTTTCGAGGCACACCCTTGAAACCAGACTCATTTAATTCGTAATATTGTGTACTACGAGAAAAAAATTGAGTAATGCTTGCCATTATTATATCTATAGATATCACATGTATAGATATAATTTTAACATGTGAATCGCGAAAAATGGGTGTCACCCTTACAGTAACTCGTGTACAATTTTTTTTTCTCATACTATATGACATTACGTTACAAGTGAAATGGGCCTGGTTTCAAGAGTGTGGCTCAAAAAAAATTTGAATTATTAACCTGGGAGACAAAAACGGGATATTTTTTATGGATTTTTACATAGTTATCCAACTATCAACTACGCCAAATGCTAGTACTTAACTTTGCTAATCGACGAAGCTGCAAGTCTATACCGCCATGCTACCAAGACTGGTAAAGAGATATAGGTATTTCTACATGGACAAACGTAATTTTAACATTGTTACTGCCCAAAGTTAAAACTTTTACCCAGTGAATTTGGATTGGCAACATAGCGGTCGCACCATCTGTTGGTGAGTTTGCAAGCAGCGAGAGAAGGCTTTTTTGCAGGGTCAAAACTCAATCAGTGCTCCCAAGTGTAATTAATTTATTCTTTATGGATATTAATTAATTGTTGTGACAGTGTGTGTAGTAGGTAGATTAATTAGAAGTGTATCTGTGATTAGCGCTGTAACATTGTTGACAAAGTAAGTGGCTTGCCAATTTTTATTTATCTTAAATTATGTAATGTTAACATTTGTGCAGTATACACTCCGTAGGGACTCTATAGTTAATTTAAAAAAATACATATCACATTTTTTAGTGAACAAAAATGTTATTAACAATCTACGAAATATGCAAGTCTTGCAATATTAAAAATGAGCCTGTAAAAATTACTGGAGGAATCAATGAGAGTGGTCAATTTTACATGACATGTACTTGCAAGGCTGAATTAAGTAAAAAATGCAAGCATGTTTTGGCAGCTTTATTATTTTGCAACAGATAAGTAAATTACATAACTTTGCCAACAATGTTACAGCGCTAATCACAGATACACTTTTAATTAATCTACCTATTACACACACTGTCACAACAATTAATTAATATTCATAAAGAATAAATTAATCACACTTGGGAGCACTGATTGAGTTTTGACCCTGCAAAAAAGCCTTCTCTCGCTGCTTGAAAACTCACCAACAGATGGCGCGACCACTATGTTGCCAATCCCCAATTGGGATTGGGATTCCCAATACTTAGTGCCGCTAGGACTGGGAATCGATGCAAGTACGCACATCACTTAAAAAAGTGTTTTTTGCGGGCACCCTCTATACCATCTATGTATCAAAATGTATTCTAAGGCGCAAATAGGTACCCCTCATACCATTTTCCATTGCTCAACGAATTAACCCACAACCCCCGTCCAACTTACTCTGTGTATTTAGTTAAATATCTCGTACTTCTTTTTCTAACCTAACCCCACACTAATCCACCATCTCCAATTATAGCCCCGCACTTAAGCAAAACCACCCATGAAGCCTCCCAGGTCGTCTTGTGGTGCAGAACCAATCGAATCTTTCATTTTCGAGCTCACCTAGCCGGAATTTAAACCTCTTCCCTATCATACTGGAACGTGCCCTAATTGTGTTAAGACGTACGGTTTAGCCAACTGAGCTACGATGGACATTCCTAAGACACGTAAGTATAGTAAAGGTCTTTTAAACATAAAATTATGAAAAAAACAATAAAAAATTACCTACGGTTTGATTGTGCAAATGCGTGTCACGCGTGCGCGTCCAACTACATATAAAGTCTCGTAGCGAATTGTTACATGATGTGTCTGCCAAAGAAGACGGTGCTGCAAAGTCAAAGAGACGTCCAATTAACAGAATGAATGGAATCCAATTTACGGACTGCCATTAAATGATATTATTATTCCCTGCGTTGCATTTCTCTTGCTTTCTACTACGCACGCGGCAGTTCGATATAGGTTATGTTCGTACGGATACTGAATGACAGCAAGAAAAACAAATGTCACGTTACTTACGTACCTCGACGCGTTTCACTCTGGCTCCCCCCATAAGCATCGGCAATCAGCATGCTACAGGCAACAACGAGACTGTTCACCGTTGTTCAATACATCGAATTATTTGTTCATAGCAAGAACTTTATTTCGTGCCCTCGATAGATGATCGCCAAGTACGTTGTTTTTCACCAATACCTTTCTGCAAATAAGCACGCTTTCGGACGTGCATGTTACACCCTATTGTTCTGCACTATCGTCGTCTGTGATAATTGATTACAGATTTGAGTTGTTCAAGCCACTTTTGGTTCGGTTCGGTTCTCTTAACAAAATATACCTATGTATACAGAACCAGTTCTGATTAGTTCGCTATATATAGGTATACTTTGCTAAGAGAACCGAACCGAACCAAAAGGGGCTTGAACAAACCTATTAATTACATTGCTCGTGTCGTCGTATACCTCGCAAAAACTGGACCACCTACGTACAACGTATTATGTATCCAATTCCGCACGTCCCTCATTTTCACTTATCACGTAAGTTGCGATGTTGATAAATGCAAAATAACTCTCGAGAGATAACGAGGAGCAAGATTCGCAGAAGAAAAAAGTTTAACCAAGCGGCCAAATGCGCGGTAAAAAGCTCAAAGTCATCACACGCAATACACTAATATGCTGCCAGGTTGAAAAAAAAACCTCTTTATACATCACTTACGGAAAGTTTAAATACAGTGAAAGTCAGCATGGCCCATTTGAATATTTGTGTATAGGAAGCGTGCGCCGATGAAATGCAGCTCTTCATTGTTATGTTAAAAGAAGAAATTTGCTGCGGACGTAAAGAAATTTTTATTACGGATGCATTTTGTTATTATAACCGCAGTTCCATTGAGGCGCGTGTGTTTGCAAGCAAGAGATTACTACGAGACTATATGCGTCGGGTTCGGGTACCTATACGTTGCGTATAAATATTTGTATGCATGGGTATATCTACGGGTCGCGTCTCGCGCTGCACTCTCTCCTATGTGTAAGTCATTGGCCCGTAAGCTGTTGAGCCAGAATTTTTTTTTTTAATTTTGCCATCCTCCTTTGTCTTTTAATTTTGACGCGTTCGTGACTTCGAGTACAATGGCACATTAAGGCAAACTATCCTCAACTGTAGAAGCGAGGGTGCCTAAAGTTTCGAAGGAGCAAGGGACACCTGTAAGCCAAATCTTATTGCATCGGAAAGTGTAACTCGTAGCCAATAAAGCGATGAGGTAAGAGAAAAAAAACAGGAAGGTAGAGACGGAGGTTCGGTGTAAAAGGGGTGATAGAGAGAAGGAGGAGCGATGGCGTCTTACTTGAACCACGCTGTGCAGTATTTTATATTGGTGGATGCTCGCAGTGTATGCATGGCCACAATGACTGCGTGCTGGCATAGACCATTAAATTAATAATTTGTGGTTGACAGCAGTGCCATTGGAAAATCCAAAGTAAATTGTTGTTATCTGCGAGATTTTACCATCCCAGCAGCTGAGCTGCAGTCAATACGAGACAACACGTGCTAATTTACTGCTAAGTGTATTCCGTGCGTTCGCTCTTACGATGGCCAAGGCAACAATGCTTTGTATCTGTTCTGCGCATAGCGTATCTGATGAAAACCTCTGTTTGCTCATCATCGCAGAATCTTCGCTTGTTCCTACATCCCTTTCATTCCCTCCGCCCTTGCTATCGTTTCGTTTTTTCGGTAGCTTCCTGCTTATGATGCTTTTTTTTTTTAATCTTTTTTAATCGTTTTTTATTTTTTCAACATCTACGTAAGAGCTTTCGCTTTTTCTCCATTTTCGTCTTTATTTGAAATAACGCAACACTTAAAACTTTTTTACCATCACTCCTGGTAAATAAAAAATGTTCTTTGACCAAAAATCCAAAATTTACCAATAAAGGCTTGCATGGAGTCATTAAACCTTTTGTTCACAGAATTTTACAAAATATCGAACATGAACATTCACATTTTTTAAGATACCAACCTACTAGGTATTATCAGTGGACTTTTATTGTATTGTTTATTCCATAAATAAGAAAATCAAAGCGCATGGAAAACTTTTTATCTTGAAAAAAAGTCGAGTATAACGAAAAAATGCTGGACATACAAAATTTCACTTTTATTTCTGCTAATTTATCTATTTTTAAATAATTGTTAACAGCTTGATCTTCGGACTCAAACTTACCTGTCTCATTTCATTTGAGCTCGCACTAAAGATATTTCCTAATATAATTGTTCCATATGAGGCTGTGGTTACAGGGAATATATACAATACGTACTTAATATGGAACTATGAGAGAGATTGATTGACAACTGGTTTTATTAATGCCAAGGACACGTACGTCCGAATGGCAAAGAGAGAGAGAGAGAGAGGACTCTTCCGTTTATTCCTATAGTCCTAAATGGTCCACATGTGATGCCACGTTTTGTAACTCATTTAAGGAGGCTCCCTCGTGCAGAAATGCCAACCCACGTCGTAGGTCTCGAATTTGCTCGAAAACTCAAGTATATTTGGCATCACTGGCACAAGGGAACACAGACTAACCTGTGGAAATAAAATGACTTGATCAATTTTCAATAGAATATCTCGAAATTTTTCGGGGTAACACTAACTTTGCTAGGCATCATTTGAAAGAGGAGATTTTTTTCTACAAAACGTGTGCGATCTTATTACGGGAACTGTTGATTTATTCGAGTTGTTACGTTATTTCCATCGCATGTGCGAGCTCCACCATAAGAATATGTGTTGAAAAGCGCTACATTAAATTAATAATAATTCAAAAATTTCGCATGGTTAGCGATATAAACAATAATATCATTGGATTTAGCACATTTAAAACTATTGAATTCATCTGGTCTTGGTTCGGAAACCGTCACGAGGGAGCCTCCTTAATTGAGCGGTAAGTTCTAACTTCAACGACGTAAATTAACTACATTTGTAAGCCGCATGATCGTTCTGTACCTACATAGGGCTGTGTTTGCATAAGGCTCCGTTAGTTAAGTCAGTTAAGATCACGTGATCATTTATCATAAGTGCGAGGGAGACAACATAATGTCTTAACTAACGGAGCCTTCTTCGAACACAGGTTAGGTAGTGTATCTGCCTTCAGGTCTTGATGGGCAGGGTTCAAACCCCACTTTGGGCAAAAAGTTTTATTGATAAAAATGAAGAATGCTATGTCTGTGCGTCCACACGATAATCAATACAAATATGTATATAAAAACACCATATTTGTATTTGAGTACAGTATTTTAAATAAGAAATGTAAATAAAATTTTGGATGAGTCAAGTGTAAATTTAAATACAATAATATTTGAAGTAAATCATTAAAGCTTTATTTGTATTTCATTCATCAACTTAAAACGCTTTCATTAAATAAAATGATTAAATACATTTGTATATATGTTTTTTGTACTTCAAATAATTCATTTTAAATGAAGTGTTTGGATTTAAATTTTATACACATTAATAATCACTATTTAGGCTCCTCGTAGTATTTAGTCATACATTCGTATAGTAACTCGGAAAGCGGCATCAGTAGGATAAAACAGTAGGTAAAATATATTGTTTTTTTACGACATTTCATTTCCAATTAGAAACAAAAATCATGTTGATTAATGAAAATTTGTGTCCAAATTAGGATTTAAACCCTGGCCTTGCAAGATCCACCAGCAAGCATGCTACCAAGCAGGCTAATAGCGACTTTATCAGTGAGCCACAAGTGTTTAGTAGCCATTAGTTAAGCTAATTAATTAACAAGTCGCATAGTATAATTAAAATTAATCAATGATTTTATTAAGTTACGTGTTGAATATTAATATATATTAGGCGTTTTCTAATACATAATGTGCATGTCCTCTACCAATACGGTTATTATTTTTATAATAATAAATGCTATGAGCTAGAAAACTTTCTAAAAGTTATTTATTACATCCACAAAATACAGCATTTTACGTAGTGGATGATTCAAAAAATACAACCTTAAGGTGGTTCTTTTATGAGTCCCGAGTCAAAGGTATGACTGTCAAGTTGATATATTATACTGCTTCAATTTCAAACGGTTATTAGTTTATACTGTTTATTGAGGCAAATTAAGTACTGGTTCAAAATTGTAGGTCATAATATTCATTATTCCTCAAGATTTCATGCCATTCTGTTCATAATCATTTCATTAAAAAACCACCTTAATTTTGAGGAAATAGATCATCAAATTGGATGTAAAATTTTAATAAAGAAGAATTACCAACTGCTGATAGTAATTTTTTTTTTAATTGCAAGCAGAATCAGAAACTTAATCATGGGAAATTTTAATTTTTTATTTTATAATGCCACTTTCAAAGTTCTTAGTGCTTCTTTTTGGTCGATTGCTTGTTAACGTACATTATATTTTTGTGAAACATTTAATGTTAAAAATTAAAATGTTTTTCTATACTTTAAGTACTAAATAACATGTTACAAATAATTTTGAAAAAATTATCAACTCTGCAAAATGTTTAAAATCAGGAGCAACAGTTTACGTTAAAGATGTTACAAAAGCTCAAAAACAAAGAAAGTTTGCCTAAATAAATCCCAAAAATATGCTTTAATCAAAGACAGAAAAAATCAATTAGAAAACCAATTTGAAACCAACTTTTTTCTCCTAATTCCGATATACGGGTGCAACCCAACACATTGACATCTCTGATGGCTAAATAATATAGCAAGTATCTAGCCTTCTTCTTAGGCACGACCGACGTATCAGAGTGCCTTATTATTGTGTCAGAGCAAAAAGTGTAACCACTTGTAGATCGTGTATTTTTAGTATAAAACAAATTATTGACCTAATACGAGAGTGATCTGAGTTAATTACGTAGTGTATGTGTGGAAGTATGAATCTACTTACGTTATCAAGTTTTTCAACTAACTCGAGTAGTTACGATCCAAATGGACTGAAATTTTATGCGTAACTTCGATTTGGATGTCTAAGCTGATGGTTTACGTTTGGAAAAGTTTCATCAAAGGAAAAATTTTGACAGCATTTTTAGTGCAACGCTTTGAGACAAAAAAAAAAACAGTTTTTCAGTGATAACTTTTTTTCACATACATTTTGCACATTTGTGTTCAAAGACAGAGTTGTATATCTTGTTAAAATACAATTTTTTTTTCATCATACACTTTGCTCTAGATCACAATGTAGACGCTCTATAAAGCAAAACATATGCAGCAACATCAAAAAAATATACTATTTCACCTATTACAGAAATAAATTCCAATTCTACAACAAAATGTTAAGTACAAAAGTTGTAGAGCTCATCATAATGAGACTTTTTGTGCAGTAAGTTTTTTGTAAAGTGCCTTCATAACGATTAAATTGACAAAAATCGTTTCAAAATAGCCAAAAAATTGTTTTACACTATCTAATTTTTGTACTTAATATTTTTTGACAAAATGTTTCATACAAAATTGTAAATCTTCTAAAAAATACACTTTTTTTTGTTAACCAATTTCACCATTAGTAGGTATTGTTTTAAAGACTACATCGAAAAACGTTTTAAAATTGCTGAAAAAGCGTTCGTTAGTGTAAACTCAAAGTTAGCGTATTGATACTAATACACAGTTGAAAAAGGTAACATAATGATGTAAAAATTGCATTTTGTTATTTAAATAACACTTTTTGCTCTGGCACCTTGTAGATTGGTCGTGCCTTACACGCAAGACATAGTGTTTTGCATAAATTTAGCCACTTGTTTTTCCTTAGATCACACATAAGAACTAAATTTGTTTCAGTATTTTACTGTTTGTGTTGACAGGCCTAAATTCTTATTGTTTACCGAAAATATTTTTAGGATTTACTTTACATGTATATGAGGAAATCCACAAAAAATTCCATTGTTGTCCCCCATTTGGAAATAAGATTTTTTTAGTTACAACCTTGAAACCAAGCTTATTTTGCTTGCAATGTCATGTACTATAGGAAAAAATCATGTCAAAATTATAACTATAAGATGGTCTGTATCGATGTGATAATATTATGTAAATTGCGAAGGGGGAAACGGTGCCACCTCCACTGAAACCCGTGTTCATGATTTTTCCCTCATAGTACATGAAATGGGAAGAAAAAAGCTTCATTCCAAGGGTGTGAACCAAAAAATAATTTTTATTTAAAAATCAGGAATAATAAAAGGATGATTATTTGTAGGATTCCCCATATACTCTTAAAACGTATCTTATAACACTTCCAATGTTCAATGATATTAGGATAATCGAAAAAATGATTACGGCTCAGATTAGAATGCTAAATTATATTTATTAAAAAAATACGTACAAAAAAATTTCTCGTTACAATCTTGCTAATATTAAGATGTATTTTTTCAATCCGTAGTTTGAGAAACACTACGAATGCAAAAAAAAATGAATAGCAAGAAATAAAAGAAAAAAAAAAAAAAAAAAAAAAAAAAAACAATATAGCTAAGCACTTTGGGAGTAAGGGGCTCTCAGAGTTTATATCATCGTGATGGTCCCTAGCATGTGCTGACCTTATGCTTCTTTGAGTTTTCCTTTAGCCCTATACTCAACGAAAGAGGACCTGCAATCTCCCTAGTTGTAAAAACACGCCACTTTCCTTTTCTTCACAGCACCCTAGTATACTGCTCTGCTCTTGACGAATATGGCAACCATGGACTATTTCAAAAATTTTAAAACCACGTTTTTCTCGAGCTTTCGTACATCAATTTTTATTAAAACATATAACTTCTAAAGCCTGAAAATAGATTTTAGGAATAATACGCGAAGCATGGCGCTTGAAAAATGATGTAGAACGAATTTCGACGATCGGAAGTCTTATACTCGGCCTTATGGTTCCGCTAGGTTTCAAATTGCAGAGGTACGAACCATTAGAATTTCTTGAAAATCTTAATCCAGTGCAATTTGTCAAATAATTTATATGAATAATTGAGACCAAAAGCGTCAATTCGATACCGATGTGGGTAAAGGAGAAAAAATGTACTCGCGAGTACATGGTGAGAATGTATACTTACTACAAAATACATCAACAAATATAGCAGAGCAGGTGGTGGCCATTGCGAGGCTTTTAAACGAAACGGAGAGCTCATTATGCATTGAAGAAACAAAATTTTTAAAAACGAGTGTCTATATTGGCTACATCACAAAGTCAATAATAAACCTGTATTCCGGACTATTGAAAAAAAAAGGGTGCTTTCTAACGTTAAAAGTTGAAAGTGAATAATTTTAAAATAGTGAAAATACACTGAAAAATAGTGAATATCCACTACTTAAATAGTGAAACAGACAGCTTTATTATATCAAATTTCTAAATTAGGAGGGTGATGTTATGGGGTAATTCTAATCCATCCATTGTGTTCCCCGCTGAGCGTGTCCCCTCTCACCGCTTCAACTTTCTCCGCCCCGCTCCTGTAAGTCCTTGACATCTCAGCTTTTAAGGGCACGTGCACCAAGAAATTTTCTACGCTAATACCTAAGAAGACGGAAAAGCAAAAGATAAGGGAAGGAGCTACTCGCACGATTGGGAAAAGTCAGAGTGACGAGATCTTTTGGCTGAACTTTGTGGAATTAAAGGAAAATTATACTAGCGAAAAATTGCTACACAGAAATGTGCGCGTACGTGTCGGATTTATCGGAATAGCAGTAGCTAGGCATTGCATAAGTAAATCTATGCAGTTTTTTCAGATAGCGTAATTCAAATAAAGCAAGGTTGTTTCGTGAGAGACTGCCTACAATTTTAGGTGTATTTTGAAACAGCAGTGAACTTGTACAATATGACAGCCATTAAGTTCTTTGCTCAATTTTTCTTCGATATTACACAATTTTAAAATAATCGTCTTCCTGGGCCAGTTCCAAGATCCAGCTGTAAGAATCTGATTTAATTTTCCGTATTTGTCTCCTTAGCCTTAAATTATCATGTTCTTTTAGCTGCAATGGTGCCTTCATTTTTTAGTTTTTATAAGCAATTCATGTAGTTGGTTTAATCGTTAAATGTAAACACAAAATATTTAAAGAATTAAACTTTTTTAACTCTTCTTTTTCATAAACCTTTTTTTCTGATCCTATTTCTACCTTTGTTGAAATCTCGTTTCTTAATGTTTTCCCATCAATCTTAGGTGGCATTGGAAAAAATAAAATTTCTTTATGGCTTCCTGTAACATTTGTATGACTCATCATGTAAAATGGAACCATCACTGATATTCTTCCATTCGGAGGAATACCATAAGCTCTGCAAACTACTCGTATTAATCAGCTTATCAAGTAGTAAACTACTACAGTATTTTCAAATTTTATTAGAAATTTCACCCTTAACTGAAGCTTCTCAGTTTTGACTGTATCGTACTTCTAAGTAGGATACCTATTTCCTCTATTTCTATATTCTCTTCTAATGTGCCTTTATTAACTTTTAATCCACTTCTCTTTCATTGTACTCTTCTATAAATTGTCTGAAAAATTATTTCCATAAAATTGAGTGGAAAATAAATATTTTCACACACTATTACGAAAAATTTTGTATGCAACTCGTATGGAACGATTCCCGCACTCGTGGTAATCTGTATTTTCCTGTAACATAGTTTTTTTCGAACTTGTTACGTAAATAAGTATTCCACTCTTTTAATGCAATATTGCTCTCCTTCATACTCTTTTTATTTCTAGCCTTTCATAAGTATTTTTATACCTCACAATAATATTCAAAGCTCCTTAGCTGGAATACTTCTACGTTTTTAAGATTTTTGAAAATTTTCTCACGTTTATTTATTAATTAATTAAAGTTATACTTCTATAGGTGCGTTCTGCGCTACAGGATGAACCAATGATTCCAGATTGGAGACCTCGAGGAAGTGTGTAACGGAAGTGAATTTTGCATTTTATCTCTCCTTTGCCATGCCACACTCCATTCCCTTTGCCACACCCCTCTGTTGAAATAAATTTTTATTTGTATTGACTTTTTATTCTTTATTCTACAACTGATTCTCTTAAAAAAAAAAATTATATCAATCAATAAATTATTTATTTAAATAATTCTTTTTTTTAAATACAATCAAATAATTTTTCCAAAACATAGGAAACAACATTTTTTAGTAGTTGCTTTTCTGTATATTCAAAAATAATTATTTAATTTTTATTAATTTGTTCATTTTAAATAGATAATTATTTATACAATTTTTCCACTTTTTTCAAAATTAAAAAAAATATTTCTAGCAGTTTAAATTTTTTTTCATTCGTAACTAAGGTGATTTTTTTTACTTGAGGACGTTCATCACAGTTAGCGGGGTGACGGTGCAGAGAGATGACAGAAGCTTAAATTAATATGCAGCAACGCCAAGGCTTCATTCACAGTAGCATGGTATACTAGGGGTGCTCAAGATAAATCTAGTATTACCTATGGTAGCCTCAAGTCCCTAGGAATATACTTAGTCTCTCTCCCAGAATCTCAACTACCTATGGTATATTCTAGGGAGTCCTATAGTAGACTTGGCTCTCTTATGCTTGACTCAGGAGTTCTCGAACAACAACTTTGCTAAGATGGATGTACAGAAAATAACTTATTGTTCCATTTGAAAATTTTATAGGTTTATCTCATGATTATTTATCATACAAAAAAATTATGAAATTTCTACATATCACTTCCTTATACATGCAATTTTATGCGATTCTTCCATAAAATAATATGTTAATTTAAGATGCTTTCAAATCAAAGATATAAAAACGGTACAGTTGACAGGTTTACAATTGTTGTGGATATTTTTTATGCTACAACGAATATACGTCGGATGTTTTAATAATATCTATCAAGAAAATCTATGTGTGATGAACGTCCTGAAGGGCCATTCATTGGCATATGTAATACTATTCTATTAAAGAAAGCGGTACTACTGCAGGATGATTTTTCTTAACCTTTTTCATATACAATAATTATATTTTGGGTACTGGATATGGACTAGAAATAAGTGTATAAGCGTATGTGACAGATGTGAGCATAAAGTTAGAGATGTAATGGGTGTTAGGAAATATTGTTGTAAAATAATAGGGGGGTTAAATAAAAGCGAGTAGTCTTGTAGTGACCAGCCTACATGGCAGCATGTCGTGCCATGGATATACTTGGTATTTTTCTTACATACGCAATATACTATTTTAATAATATTAAATACTTATTGACACCTCACCTACTTGTAAAATATCCTAATTCCAAGGATAATTGCACCACCTTTAACACATGGCAGAAGGTTATTTAAAATATCGTTTCATAGAAGGTATTTCTATTCATATATTGTCGGTCATAGACCCCAATAACTTCTTACTTGGGTACTCATGCACCCACTGGCCACTGATTTTTCCTTACTATTTTTGTTTTTCTCCGTCTGAACTACAGTTATTATACGATGTAAGGATTGATAAACAATCACTTGGGAACCAAATAAATATGTAGACACAAATTTATTTAAATTTGTAGATTATTTCTTACCAACTAAACAGCGCATCAAAAATAATCATAGAAATTATTAATATATAAAAATATATATCTATACAAAATACTTATACATAAGGAATAATAATTATCAAAAGGTTGATGTAGTGTAAGTATTGTGAAAAAATACTCATGTCGACAGTGGACGAACGAAAAGGATCTAAACTTATACAATGCTTGCATGCCTTATATATAGGTACCGGTCAGTGTGATTCAAACGTTTATTGTTATCTTATTAAATTTGCCCCAAAGGTGAATAAACTTATAGTATGGTGGAATTAGTTTTTCGGCTCAGAAAATTCTGCCTAGTTAAAAAAAAATGGAAGTAGTTTCAATGTATCATAACAAATTAAAACAGAATTTAACAAGTAGAAATATCAACAAAAGCCCCCAAAAATGTCAAAAATGGCCAAAATATGTTTTTCGCGTCCAGAAGAAAACCGAAGGGTCGTACATAAAAAAGTATCTGCAGTACGTAAAGAAGATGTGTAATTTGCAGACAAACAAAATAAGCCGAGTTAGATTCAGATCGGTTCAGCTGTTTTTTCGCAAATCGCAAAAAACAGCCATTTTCAGCCATTTTTTCGAAATTCAATAACTCGCATTCTATACAATATTTAGATCTGAAATTATAAAACAAGACAGATATCATAGCTCTTATTATACACACAAAATTTCAGCTTAATCGGTTCTAAACTTTTTGAATTTTTGCAAACCACAGCGAAAACCGAAAAAAGGTCCTCTCGAAAAATGGTCATAAAAAAGTTGTTAGCCAATATAGGTATATTTTTCAAACGTATTTCGCTTCGTTTATATTTACTCTACAAACTACTTAAAACGCCATTCATTTTTACCAATTAAAAGTATCTTAAAAATTGGTTGCAAAAAACGGCTTTTTGCTCTCCGGTCACTGGAATCGGCGGCTCGAGTAGCCGCCGCTGGAGGCCTTACCCACTTTTCGCATGCATGATTTCCTCAAGCGCGGCGTTTAAAACGAAATGTGCTGTTTTTGCAATCAATTTTTAAGATACTCGCATATTCATAATGGCAGACCCGTAATGTAGGCAAGTGGTGAGCTCACTTGTTGGTTCTACCTGACACACCTCAGTTTCCACCATATTAGAAAAATATCTGATTAAGTATTTTTAATGTTTCGAAGTACTGTAAATGTTTAGGAAGCGAGTTTGCCGTGTGGATACTGCAGACACAGTAGTCGTGCCTCGTCTACACAGTCGGGACAATATAGAATTCTGGAGCAGTGCAGAGAATCATTAACATGCTTGAAATGTATATATAATACTACATACCTATATACATTAAACAAAAGTATTCAAAGAACTTTCAACTTTACGTCCGTGCATGCACTTGTTGAACGACAGCGTATACAAGTACCGACAATAGGATGGATAGGATTACATTCCACAGCGCTTAAATTGTTGCTGGTTAGACAAGTATTGTAAATGCATACAAACATATATTGTTTCACAGTATCATAAATATTCTAGTATAGATATGTAATTATATAGATGTACAAATTTTAAGATTTTCCTTTTTATTATTATATCATTACAAAGTCCGTCATCGAAATGCCATACAATAATGCTAACCTACGTCTGTCGAGTTCGTAATATTTATCTTCTTGAAGCTTGTAATTAATTGGCGATTTCTTGAGAACAATAACGAGTTTATGTGATCTTAGAATTTCATTTCTTAAGTCGGTGCATTTTGATGTTATGCTGTGGAAGTTAGCAGGAGCGTCTCTGACGTCGCCTGTATGCTGAGTTAAATGACAAAACGTAGGTGAGAATCAGGTGTAGGTAGAGAGTCGAACCCTGATGAACTAATTCTTATCAATACGAAGGATGCTGCTGTATACCCGCCTCGCAAAAGTAATGACTTATAGTTATCGAGTGTACAGTATCAGTGCTAATAAAAATTCTCAAACCAAAGGGATGTGTACTTTCCGGTAAATCTACGTTATTTCATTACTAGAGTATAAAAACCTATACACTAACTAGTTCGACTATATTGTAACACGTGCGGCGATGATAGTAGTACCAATAACAATTTCGCGAAAAATTTCTAAATTTGGCTATACTTTGTCAAAGCTTACGTTTGACCAAAGTTTGTCAAGCTTTGCCAATCGAACTTATTAAAAGTTTTTTCTTTTTTTCCTATCTTAAGTTATAGTTGAAAAAATGTTTCGGAAAAATATTTAACAAAATTTTCGCTTAACAATCAAACTTCACATCTGAAACTTCACAAACCAATCAGAGCACAGCTCTTCCGAAAGATCTTTATAAAGCTTTACGCTGATTGGATCATGAAGTTTCCGTCGCAGAACTTTTCGCTCCATGTCAACGGGAGGTCCCTTGATTTTCGGAATTTTGCGCAGCGTCATCTGCATAGTAACTATAGTATTCATTCATACTGTTGTTTGTTTTTATATCTGTGTATCGTGCAACTGTGCAACTAAAAAAGCTAAAATGAATAGAAAAACAGTATTGCAATCGTTCATGCTAAAACAAATCAAAATGTGTAAGAGACTAATGCACTCACACGTTTTCACAGACTCTTTGATGCATACAATCTGAGCAAACGATTATTTATTTACCATTGCTTTACTGTTACTTGGACGTATATACAGTCATGGTAATTGTTATACAAATCCCTTGATTATTTAAAAAAAAGTTTTCAGATCTCCTTGCACGACGTTATAATTGACTGGGACACAAAATAAATCGTTTTTGGTAGAATGATCCATATTCAATTTCAATCTTTGAAAAGCTCGTACAGCTCTTAGTTATGGCGTGGATTTTTTTCTGCGCATTTGATTATTCATACTAACATTTGTTTTTAAAAATGCACAGTTTGTATCTTCGAAAATGATACAAGACGTTGGATCAAGTGGATGAAAAACTTTTATCCATGCACAATTCAAAAGTTCGAAAATATTTTTTTGGTTGTGATATTGGTGCTACACAATTTGATTGCTGCATGTTATCTTGTAGTTCGTAACTTATTATTTATGTAAATATTTATTTACTGAATATTGGTTCATTTGATTTAATTATAAATTAAACTAATAAACAATTTATTTAACAAAATATTTTTTTAGTTAAATTTTTTTTCGAAAACTTGAAAATTAGTATATTTTAGCAGAGCAGCTTTCCTGTGTACCAATAAATAAGAAGATCGAAGTGTTCATTCCTTAACGTCACGACCAATGAGAACGTAAACTTTTGTATTACGGGATGATTGATTAAGGGTTAATTTTTTTTCTATCTTCCAAGTTTTGAAATATTGTTGCATAAGTCAATTTATGTATGCCAATTCACTTATTATCCATAACTAAATTTAAAAAAAGAGACGAAACGTAACAGTAACGTGCGAAATCACTTGACAACAGCATTCAAATATTCCACGGATCAATGTACCTTAGCGGTACTCGGCTGGTATTTGTCAGGATCAAGCAGTTAATAAGACATGCGTGTCTCGTTACTCGGTTCTGGAATTGTTGCGCGAGTTCAGTAATGTTGAAACAACCTTTCTTCACACTTGAATACATAAAATAAATACATTAAATGAACTACATTAAATACAATTGATACATGTTCGTACACAAAGATTATATTTCGACTTAGGTTAATTATTCACAATAAAATGATTCCATTCAATAGCTAGAATTTGCATTAAATAAAAAAGATTATTCGTTGCTTATTTCTCATAAGAATAGGTATGTTGTTGCAGTCCATTCTATATAAATCGTAACAATAATAATAATTCCACTAGAAAAATAATAACAGTTATTAAATAAAAAAAATAATGAAAATAGTAATAATTACAATTTAAAAAAAAATTATTATTCTGCCTATAATAAACTAATCTTCGAAAAACAATTATTTTTGTACGAATGGACTGCAAACAGTGGATCATAATATTTTAAGAGTAATACTCCATTACAAGAACCTTTTTCTCCCCTAGCTTGAGCAAACGAATAACATAAGAAAAATTCGTGTGGTTGAGAGGAGGGAAGGAGGAGTGTTCGTAGAGTGCAAAGTTAATTTGGATACATTCCAGATAGCAGGGTCGAAAAAGCGGGTATGTAACCAAACACATCAGCAGCAGCAATGAGATGGGTCGAGTACTTACCGAGTCGTCGATCGGGCATCAGGATTTCAGGTACGCGAAGCCTTCGTCGCTGCCGCAATGGTATGTAAGTATATTATACTTATACGATGGACACAGTCCTTTGTCAGTGAAAGCCAATGACCTATAGTATACACGTTCGTTCGCTCAACTACTCTTCGTTTCCTCGCGTGAGTGCTAAGCGAGACTCTGAAAAGTCAATAACGAGAGCGCGACCTTTTTCTCACATTTTCTCGGATTCTTCTTTTGATGCTCAAATATTTCAGGGAAAAAATGGTTTCAATGAGAAATCTAAAGTTTATTGGTCGGCCCAGGCTCTGAAATGTTCTCAAAAAAAGAGGAACTGTATGTAAAGAGGTTCTCGTGGTAACTGTATCATTGGATTTGTCGACGTAATGAAAGTATCGTACTTTTTTAGTTTTCAATAGTATCTGTGTACTGTTTTCTGTGAAGTGAGTTGACAGACATATTTTTAAAATAAACATCATCCTTACACTCAGGCATAATCTCATACGAGTCAGATCCGATTTAAATGAGACGTTATACCGCTTGACAAGGGAAGTGACTACTGCATGCTAATCCTGTGGAGGACCCATGAAAATTATTATTCAATCAAGACTTTTCTTCTGAATGAAACTAAAACTAGCAATCAAATAGTAGTAGTGATGCCTTGTAATATCAAATTGTACTATGGCTATCCATAAAATTAGACAAGGTGTCTACCTAATTTAGTAAAATAAAGAAGTACCCGTAATAGTTTTAAATGTATCCAAAGTAGAATTTTATTTTTGACGGTATCGCTGCAATAGGTTGGCTGCTAGATTCAGCTTCACTTTTTCCAAGTCATTTAGTTAAAGAAATGCGGGTATCCAACTTTTTAAATTGTAGACTTGAAAATTATTTTTTCACGCTGGTGAAATTCAACTAGAATACCAATAATGTTACAGTAACTGGATACTATTCTATTAGAGTGCAAAATAGTTTTTACTTAAATTTTTTTGCTAATAGCATCGTCAGTCAAATACTTTCGTGATTTAATGGCTGTGTACATATAAATCAACGTGTGCCTTCTTTTTAATACAATAATATCTTATTGTGCGTGCTTTCAATTCAGAGGGTTTTAACGGGAATAAATATCAACATGTTTATAAAAAAATCCCATTCTTTTTTTTTCATGTTCTCAAAAATTTTCAACACAACTGCTTAAGAAACTAGTTTGCAACTAGAAATAATAAGCAAAACATGACGTATTAAAAATTGAATTGGCTCAGCCACTCTGTTGGAGAGATATTGTGACTTATACTTCATGTTCTTTCATGATAGAACGTAATATTTTTCGTACGATGTGTCAAGGATAATAATACTTTGAAAAAAATATTTAACTATGACTAACTTTTGTGGTTGACTGTGCTGCTATAATTACCTCAATTTGCAAATGTAACGTATACTTTCTGCCTTGGCAAGTAAGTCGAATAGGAAATTTTTTTTCAACAATTACTACAAACAAATCAAAGATGTGTTTAAAAAAAATTAAGGTACATTAATGTTCTGTGAATTTCCACAATCGCATGAAACTTTCTCTTGCTATCATTACTACTAGTCCTACGACCATTCCCCGTAGACTAATACTACTTTTAAGTAAAGTTAGCTCTCGACTTTCCGAAAATCTTAATTCAGAATATTTGTAATTAGTTGGACACGGTAAGAGTTAGTTGACAACATTTTACATTGGAGCATCATTCTGAGAGCTGTCGCTTCGTAAATGTTGTCACCAGCCAAGACACCCATATACTTAGAGCATTGGACGTGTCAGGCGTATAAAAATATGCACATAAGTATCGTGTTGCTTGATGTCTATAAGATATACACTCAACCAAAGCGGCAGATATAAAAAGAAAAGAGGCTGCAGCAAGGTCCATTGTTAAATGACAGAACCAAGAGGTGTGCGTGTGCGCGCTGATGCACGGGGAGCACGGGTCAGACAGAGGACCGAAGGGGCAGGGTATGTCCTGGTCTTAATCTATAAGCGGGAGACAAGAGAAAATCGTCAATACAAACGCGCCCGCACGATATTTGACTTTGAAGCGAGGCGAGCACTATTAACGTCTTGGGACCGCGCTTTGGTCCTAAATCAACAAACCGACTAGCGTACATGAGAGAGGGGGGGGGGAATCAGCCGCATCTCTCCCTGTTGATGTGGTATCATGCGTACTCTTCTAACGGGTTTTCGCTTAAGGTCATTTGCCTTCTCAGGAACGAACAGAGTAGTTGAATTTTATTAGGTACCCTCGTGAGCACCTGTCCGTTTACTCGGATTTTTCCCCATTCAGGTATGTTCCTCGGTTTATTCAATACTATACTCATTGTTTGTACAAGAGGATTTTCGTTACCTGGAGCATGAGCGATCTGAGCCAATTAGCACTCGTTGTCGGTATTGTTACAGGTACAGCATTTTCACAAAAACTTTTGTCCCACTAGAGCACTTTTCTGCCCGTCAGCCATATTGTTAGGAGTAAAAAGAACCAAACAAACCACTTTCTCAACGTTTTAAGTTTATGTATTTTGAGTCTTTACAATAATTTTTGTTTTTTAAAAAGCGTAAAGTAACGCCTAGAAGAGAAGTTATAATAAAATTACAAAAACTACATCGCGCATAGGTTAAGTGTTGGTCGAGTAGTCGTTAGCTTATGTTTGTTTACTTTTAGATAAATCCTATTTTTGAATATCTGTAATAAATGAGGTTGTATGTGATTTTAGAGATGATTGTGACAATGAACAACATAAGTATTCGCTATATCGGTGACAAGTGGCGCCTCTAACTGTGGACAAAGTCAGCGTTAGGGGTGGGCTTTTTTTGACATACGGTCATTTATTTACATTGATAATATTACAAAAAATCATATAAAAATGTAGTTCATAGTTTGTTAATGTGAGATCCAACTATCCAAGGGAAATATAAGAAACGCTTTTTTGATGCACATAAGTATAGTAAGGTAAATATAAACACTGTGCTGGCTATAAATAACGTAATGAAAAAAAAAGTTAAAAATAGAAAATGTCAATAATGATATGACGAATACATAATGCATGTTTTGCAATGATGTATGTATGATTTTTCAGAGCGTGTCTAGTATGAGAAACTACATGAACATTATCATCAGTATCGGGTTCGAAAAAATCACTCACAGCATAATATTTCAACCTCAGACTGAAAATAAGGGAAGGAGTCTGGTTGAATCTCATCATGTTTGTAATGTTGAGGAAATACGTAGAAACGGGATAAGCTCAGATATATCCAAGTCTATGTATTTCGTCAAACTTCTATTAGTTCTCTGCCATACAAGGTATCTTTACAGGTAAGATAGTGAAATTTTCATTAACTTTCATGAGTTTCTGTAAGTAAATAAAGCAGTATATTTACAGCTTGATCCCACAAGACACGTACACAGTACCAGATGTGATTGTGTGTACAATAAAAGTGGAAGGTGCCAATACGTTACAGCCCTAGTATATTTTATTAATAACGAAGAGAGCCTGACAAAAACAAATCATGAGCAGCAGTGAGGGAAGACCAGTGTAAGCTGGTTGGCAAAGAACAAGTACGCCAAAGGAAAAAATTTTCATGAAATGTTCCCTCCAGCTGTCCAACATACAGGATCACCACCTGCAATCAGTGCATCTCAGTTAATGCAAGAGTCTACTCTGAAAAACATCTTAATGGAGGCTGAAAAAGATAAAGATGGAAAATTGGCGAGAATAATGGAACAAAATGCAGCCAAAGAAGTAAAACTGACTCAAATGTTTAATGAATGTGAGGCCTGTTTGTTAAGTTTGCACTGTATGAGTGATGAGCATGAAATTTACACGCAATATCCATCTATATGCAATTATTTAAACAATTTTTACAACAATAACATTTGCACGTCAAGGAAAGACATTGTAAAATTGTGTTGTAAAACAATTTCACTATCTCAGGGCACAGAGTGGTTTTAGGCAAGAAAATGTCGAACATCGGCAAGCAAATATGTCCACTGCATAAAATCAAGGATTAAAAAGACTGCTCAGTCACTTGTGACTGATATGCTTTTTCCTAAAAAATTTACGTCTTCGTCGACTACATATGGAATTCAGCATAAAAAAATTGCCAAGACTGAATACAAAAAAACAAAAAGCTGCGATGTTAAGCAAAGTTGGGGTTGTCGTTAGTAGACAACACCCGTGGCTCTGTGCCACACCAGATGGTCTTGTCGTCGACGATGGATGTGTAACAAAGCTTCTAAAAATTAAATGTCCTAGCTCTTGCCAAAAAGTTCCTATTAATAATCACTCTAATAATACTTGCAATGTTTCTTATTTGTATTTTGATGGCTATAACAATGTTCAATTAAAAGAAAGCCACATGTACTACACTCAGTGTCAAGTCCGGATGTACGTATGCGGGGTGACCGAATATGATCTCTTCATATATTCTCTTTGCGGTAGTGTTATGATCGAGGTGCTACGCGATGAATCTTTTTTGAAAAAAGTAGTTTTGTTATGCGAAGAGTTTTATTGTAAATATTTCCTTGATGAGTACTACAAGAGAGAGAATGAATGTAACTTGAATGTAAGTAACTTGAACCAAAGCCTTAAACCAAAATTATCTTTTACTGGAGCTGATATTTCAAATAAATTTTAATTATAAAAAAAATTAAACGATTTTTTATTTTGTAAAAAATGAATTTATTAAAATCATAGTACATGAGATGTTTGTTCACATAAAAAAAAATGTTATCTTCACTTTGAGGGAGAAACGATCCACAAGACACACTTTTCATATGTTTTTGGCTGTATACTACAATTTTTGAGCCCAGTGATAAATTTGTTTGAACTTCAGCATGACAAATTGTATAATTAATAAAACGGTTGCAAGTAAAAGTGTTCTGTGGATGGGAACGATTTTCACTGAACATTTCTACTGACATTCGTAATCACACTTGAGATAAGTAATCATAGGATTATCAATCATCTCTGTACCCTCGTTTGTACCATAGTCAGCAGATTAAAAAAAATATGTAGAAATAGCAGATGATTTTTTTCTGCACGTTAGTAACTGCACTGTTTTTTACCATAAATCTTTTCTTCAAAAATCGTTTATTTTTACAATCAATAATTTAAAACAATTACAAAAATATATAGGCTCGGAGTTTTACTGTTAATATAAATCAATACCTGGCCATTGCTTGGCGATCAACTGTAGTGTTTTCAATTTTTTGTTCATGAGAAACAGTGGTTGGTGCATAGTTTGGACTCGTTTCTTCTTCACCTTTAACGTTGCTTACAAAATGTTGTGAACAGATGTAATATGATTTATTTGGAGCTAAAGTTGAATTGATAACAAATGTAAAATAAAACAGAAGAAACTATGATGTAAACACTGTTTAGGTTATACATACTTTACTTTTCTGACAAAAGCAGTCTATTTCTTTATTTGTTTTGCTTTATGACATATTACGGGAAAGGTGTAAAATTGAACATTCTTTTAAGAACTTTTATTTTTACACGTTTTCACAATGCAGCGTTTCATACTGCTGATTTATACGGTAATTAATGAGTAAAACCTTAACTTTCATCAGTAAACAACAGATCCTTTTGACCACACATAACGCACCTATTAGCCGCGATGCACGTCTCGGTCGATTTTCTTATCACCCCCTCCCCCTCAACTACATTCGCACAGCGAATGGCTGATTGTCCAATTTCATTTGAAAGTATATAATGTGTTTTCAGAGCAACTTCTCTTGAAATGAAATTATCAATATACGTAAAAAATTCTAGTGCGAGTTAAAAAAGCTGTTTTAATTTAAATACTTGTATTTTTAATTCAAGTTCAAGCAACCAAAGTTTCATGTGAATCTGTATAGGCAAGTAAAAATTGATAAATATTTGTGATAAAAATGCAGCATGGATTAAAACATGCTTGTACTATTACTAATTTTATATGTTTTAACAACTTCATCGAAAATTAAAAATTTTTAATAGAGTTTTATATTATTTTTTATTCTTTTACGTACGTACATATTTTAAGATGAGTGCTTTATTATATTCATAAATATTCAAAAGAAATCTGATTACTCACTGAAAAATATAGGAAAGTTAAGAAATTTATAAGTATTGGTTCAGTGTACGGATATCTACCTCACGAGACTCGGGCTACAAGTGTCCTACCCTAGGACTTGTCTGTGTCCTACGGTGAGGCGATGGAATGGTACATTTTATGACTTTTTTTTAAACAGTCTAAAATAAATAAATAAAACGAGTTAAGAACTTTCAATTTTTTGTAATGTTTCAGTTTGTTGCTGAGCTAAATAACCATGTTTTTTAATATTTAACTTTTTAAACACTGTTCCATAAATTGCCTAACAAAGTTAGGATGTCACTCATGCCCTACTCTTCCCTATTTCATGTCCCAGTTGATTACAACGTCGTGTAAGGAGAAATTAATTTAGGAACTTTTTAAAATAATCCAGGGATATTTTCTGAAGACACAGCCTAATTCAGATAATTACAAACTATTCCTTTAGTATGAGATTCAAAAAAGGGATTAAATTAGCGTTATAGGCTCGTGTCTACCTCGGATATTTACGCGGAAATTTTACAGTTTTACGACACCTAAAAGCGAAATTCGGATTTTAAAATTTTTTTTTACGACATAAAATTTCAATGTCATGAACATAATCAACATTTTCACGCATTTTTAAAAACCAAAAAAAAAATACTTAAATGTTGTTTAAGTTGCAGGATCAAAATCTGCCAAATTTAACGTTTTAATGGAAAATATTCTCACAAATGCAAGCAAATGAGTTTTTCAATCCCACGCCAGTTTTACAGGCTTGTAAATTTGTAAATTCGATCTCCCCAAAATAACCCGTAAAGCTAAGGAACGTTATGCATCTTTTCGAAGCGTTTAGTTATCGACTCGGGAGATAGTGGATTAAAATAAAGTTGATTTGTATATATGTACTATAAGTGCAGTGGCGAAGTTCAATTGTCATTTGGTGCGTTACAATCTCGATTTTTCAACGAATTAATAAGAGTTTGTAACGCTCCTTTCTTCGTTAAGAACCCGTAACGCTGTCGATTTTTTGTTCAAAATGTGCCAAAGAATGTTACCAATTTTTTTTGAAGCAATAAACTGGACCTGGACTGTGAGTTCATACGACCAACTCCAAATACTACAGTAGTACCAATGTCGGTATTATTGCAGGCCTGTACATATTATTGCAGTCAATTTTAATGCTAAATTAATAGGGTATTCGCAATAAAAATCATCCTAGTGAAAAAGGTTGTGTGCACTAGTTGTTTTTTTTTTGTTTGTTTTTTTTTTCAATTGGGTTACCGTGACAGCCTACTAGCCTAGCCGCCAGGGCCACCCGCTCCCCACCTAAGTGTGGGGGTGTATTGCCGTATCCATTTCCAACCTTTTTTACTGATATCAAACTTGAATCCATGGGCACAGTGTAAGTATCTCCGGTGGAACACCTTGCCAGTTAAGCTGACACTCTCGGCATCAATGAAGCATCGGTCCACTCGCCACTGTGTAGCCTTTTCCCAGAGAGGACTTCGTATTTCAGAATATTCACTCCTCGTCAGTTAAGCCAGCGCTCTCTGCCAAAGCATCGAATCCAGGCTAATTAGCATCCCCGGAGTAGCCCCATGTTTCAGGGACCACTCCTCGCCGGTAAGGCTTGCGATCCCTGCGGATTCGCTAATCTCTACTTATAGCCTTAACACTGTTTCGCATTCACCCAGGCCCGAAGACCTGTGGGGCAAAGGAGAAACCTTGGAATTACTCTGAAAGAAAATTCCACTAAAAAAATCCATCTTGAAAGAGCTGTGGTTTCATAGGAAATTTTTGCAGTAAAAACAGTATTTGAAACAATCAGCATTCACCGGGAATCAAACCCATGACCCCTATAACCTAGCACGTTTATCACTGAGCCAAAGCCGCTCCACGTGTGTACTATTTATTGCAGACAAGATACCTTGTTGTGAAAATTCCAAGTTTTTAACAGTTTTTTGGAACTGAAATCTGGTTAATAAGATGCTTTATAACTTAATCTAATGATTTCAAGTGTTTATTCACTATAACTTATCACTTCAATTAAAGTATGTATATGGGAATTATTTGAGAGTTTCACAATAACTGGAGCCACCGCAACAATATCCTCACTTCTCCTACACATTTCGCTACTACAGTAACTGAGCGGTGGGGGGGGGGGGGCATTTCGGTCGTTTTGATTCTGTCACTTTTTGCCAGCTCACTCCCATCTCTAGAACGGCACATCAAAAGTTTCACATCTAAGATTTGTTCCTTCACAATAACATGAGAAAATTCTGCTAAAATCTCAAGGCTCCAGGCTATTGGCTTATCCAGGAAGGAGAAAGAGAAAATCGGAATACCGATTAATAAACGAACAGCATAGGCCAGTAAGTAATACATACATTATAGGAAGACACCAACAGCAGGCGGGCCCGCCGCATCGCGCGTCACGCATCGAGCCCGTGGCACTACTGAAAAACATAAATACATATAGTATAGCACCATCATTAACAGTGTGCTCGCACACAGCTGAGGGGTCTTTGCTGCACAGCCCCTATATACTAAGCTGATTTCTAAATTTTGGGCCAGCTGCATGTCAGCAGATCACCCACAGAGAGATGTGTATACATGTATATATATATA
>NW_019379922.1:81152-118325 GCF_000648655.2 Copidosoma floridanum
TATATATATATATATACACCTGGTAACGAAAGGTTCGATTGTCCCAGGGGGAATTTACTGTTTCAGCGTGACCTCAGCGTTGAAATGTTGTTTTCTCAATGTTCTGCTGTTCTTCTGATTTCACACTTGATTTTACGACAAAACGAGAGTAACCGTGTTCTCACCACTCTTCGTGTCTATATTTTATAGGTATTCACTCGCTCGTTTATCAAACCTTCACTGGGAAAATATATTTTTATTGAAAAAATTAAAACGCTTATCAGTTTTTTCCAACTTATTTACTTTACAGAAATTATATTTTGTATTTACAAAATACAACAAAATTTCACTTGGACCGATAACACCTTGATACAACCTGATTTGTTTTATAAATATATGCTAAAAGTCTTCAATTTATACGTAAATTTATAACAATGTTTCATAAAGAAAATTTGTCATTAATTGTAGAAAATCATCGGATATAAAGACCAATTATGAGTTGACGTTTATCTGATGGGTCTATTTGGTGGTGCATTACTACAATTATATGAAAGGCACCGCCGCTTTGACCGTCAGTAATCAAGGAATCACCTGAAGCATGTATAACTGTCGGTTTCAATTACATTTCTCCATGTACCGACAGGAAAGTTAACTAAAGTTTTTTTTGGTAATACTTATGCCAAAATCAAGTGCACTTTCGCACGTATAATCGCACAAAATTCTTAACGAGCTTGTTATACACACAGGTTTGGAGCCATCTTTTCATTATTTTCTGTTCTAAGAAGATTTTTCTCCCTTGTTATTATTTATTCACCATGAGCGTAAAATAGATTCCCAAAACAACTTCACAGTTGGTCACAGCACTTTCCGTGTTATCTTCATTTTTGTCGAGATCGGGGTTTTGATTTTCTATTTGGTAATTAATTTTATATAAAAAACTTCTATAAGATACATTAGCAATCCATACTTTTAATCATTATGCTTCACTGTTTTAATTGCATCACAATACGTGTAAGTTCAAAGTTTTCGAGGTATTATATGCACATTAAGCAAAATATATATCTTGCAATTTTTTTTTACATGTAGGGGTACTTTTTTATTAAAAATTCGTAAACTTTTGAAGAATTAAAATCTTGCGACTCATGACCGTTGATTTCTTGATTTTTGGAAAACTTTTTTCCTTCTGCAGGGCTTACATTTTTGGTAATCATGAAACTTCATGAGTGGTGTCCGTCATCGTTAAAATAGTGAAAAAAAGTTACGAACTTTGAATTGTGAGATTACCCTACGCTACCCATGATCTGCATACGTGTAAAAGTACGACGTACACCTTTCATTTAAATAAGTCCATCCCAGTTTTTCTCAAATAATTTCATTAGTTTTAAGAAATTGATGGTGGATTGCCACATGACAGAGCAATTGCTATACACAAACGATAAAGGAGAAGAAATTCTGTAAGTACTCTTGCACGTCAATTTCAGCTGCACGGAGAAAAAAAGTGACATAAATTTTTACGAAAAAAAAACCGGAAGATGTGACCAACAAATCATAAATATAATTCTTACTACCTCTTCACAGAAATTTTTTTGTGACGGAAAAATTTTATCTCAGTTCGGTATATTTTTCATCCTATTTTCCTTAATCAGGGAAAAAGTATGTTACCGTAGCCTCACAGTATAATGTAGTACAGTGTAGTATGGTTTATACTCTCTAAATTTATAATAGTGGAGATTATACTATGTGCCAAAGTGAACAACATTTTTTACTGACGAAATAGTGTATTACAGGGTTGTTGATTCGCACCAAGTCGGTATAAATTTTAATTCTAAATATTCATCAGTAATCCAATGAATGATATTGATCCAAATAAATATAATTTTACAATCCATGCACATTATTTCGAGTGGTATGAACAATAAGTTTACCAACTAATTTAACTGGTGAAATGTTAACTTGGTAGAAATAGTAAATATTCACTTATTAGCAGTAAAATCCACTACTTTTCAGTAAAATCCATCGTTTCTCAGTAAAATCTACTGTTTTTTAGTAAATATTTACTAGTTTAAAAAGTTATAAACATACAACTGTGAAATAGTGAAATCACCTATTTCACTGTTTAAATAGTGTATATTCACTATTTCACAGTGTATAATAAGTATTATTTAAAAAAAGTTGTATAATAATAACTTTTCCAAATTTAGGAAGTAGACTGAGAAATTGCAGCAAATATAATTATTTTGTACTTAGCTTATTATCACGTGACTTGAGCTTTTTCTTCCCAGCTGGGTAGAAATTACCGTTGCTCTACGGTAAAAATTAGTGATTTCAAGATGAATCTTATATTATTCCCGTAAATTTTTTTTTTAACAAAAACACGGGTTAAGGTAAGTTTAATGAGTTAAATTAAAATGTTTACAAGAATTTCTGAAACCCTTCGTACAGTACTGTATTATTTTAAATGAATTTTCAGTTTTGTTAAGTTCTGTAATCAAAATCCAGAAATGGTTGAGTATTTTTTTTTGCCTCAGCTTATTTTTTGTATGACACTCGTAGTATTATACTGTCTGATACTCGTATATAACGTAATCAAACTGAGTAATTTTTACGTTGGAATAGTTATATAAGCAAATCTCACATTAAATAGACTATAATGTCTTAACGTTCCAATACAATTACAACATAACATGGTATTAACGTATCTGGGGTGAAGTTTGCACATTAGCCAGGTGTATGACATTGTAGGCTCTGCATTGTAGTAGAATCTCAAAACCTATGGCCTCCACAGTTTTTTAACACAAAACTTAAATCCTAAATGACTGTTAAGAAGTTACTATTACTCTTTGATGTTAGCATGAATGATATTTAAAGTACGAAAAATGTGTTTCAGTAGGTTGGCACAGTAATAGATGCTATCAACAGTGAATGTATACAAGTCATACTGTGTATACGTGAACTAAGTGGTGATTTATAAATAATTTATGCACAACATTTAACTCAGGTATGTGCACGAAAATACTTGTCATCGGTAAATATTTTTCCTCGTATTTGTCTAAACTACAGCCCACCACAAATTTTAGTAATCGAAAACATTTCAACTTGACAATATTAGTTTCTGACTTAGCTAAAGTATTTATTTCAATGCATTTACAATTGCTAGGCGGATTGGCTTGCTGAGTTTGCTTACTATGGGCGCCTTAATAATTTCGACTATCCCCTCCAACCTTATGCATCTGACGAATAGTACCAATCGAAAGTAAAAATTACATAGTTTGGTTTCGTTAATAGGTAATATGTAATGGTCCGCAATAATTTATGCAGCGCAAAAAAAGTTTGATTCTTTCCAGATTTTATTTCACAACTTGTATTCGAAACAAGTGAAATAAATCAAATACTGTTCATGTTAGGAAGTACTGCATACGAACAAAGTTTATTTGTTTACTTACCAGAATGCAGCTGTGTATTAGAAAAGTTGCACTAAGTTCATACTGACAGCAATTTGGTGATATTTACAATACTCGAAGGGCTACGCACTCTTGAAGTCAAAGCTATAGGTATACGTATAATATATATTATAATACTGGGAACCCTGCCATCATGTAGCTGTGAGCGCGAATCAAGGCGGGCGTGGTAGACTAAAGAGGGGAGCTGACCAACCGGCATGTCGCTGCGGTCCTCTTCCATCTTTCCTTCTTTCCACGACACGACGCCGACGCCACGCCATCATCTGCACCGCGCGTATTTATCGAGCTAATGAGTACCCCGTTGGTCATCCGCCCCTCGCTCCCACCCACACTTGCAGGCTTGATTAAGATGTAATGTTACACAGAACCTCCTATCTAGAATTTTCAAGATCATCACCTTATAATGTCAATGTACATGGGGAATTTGCTGCTGTTAGCGTTGTTTAATATATACATAATGGTCTTGAGGTAAGTCCCATACAGTCAGGTTGTGTTTTCTAGGGATAAGTAGCTTTACTTTTTGTAATACAAAAATCATGACGCCCATAATCTTGTCTGCCGTAAGTTGTTTGCACAGTAAGAACGGGCCCCAGAATCATCGGCGCACCTTATGTTTTTGCATCGAAGTGTGGCGGACAGAGAGGCGGTAGGCACAATAAAAATTAGGCCATAAGGTGTGTGCATGTGTGTATACATAAAACTATATTCACAAAGGTGAATACGAAAGAGAGAAGAGGTAGTTTAGGCATTGAGGAAATAAAGAGAGAAAGATAGCGTGTGCACTTTGCAATTCGAAAGAAGGCGCGTTCGTTCTCCTTTGCTTTGAAGGAAAGCTGTGTCCGTATGTCTACTGTTTATCCACAGAGTGGTACGGCTTCGCGCCGAGCAAGCGTTTCACCAGAAAATTAGCTTTGAAATCTAATTACAGAATTTTTATAGGGCCATCGTAAAACGGGCTTATTATATTATTCGGCTCTGTCTGATTAACTGCCGTCCCACCTTCACCAGTCTATGCTCAGAACGCAAGCGAGCAAATGAACGAGCACACGAAGGAGCGGACGAAGGAGCGCTGATTGACCAATTACACGAGTGGGGCTGCCGACTGCCGTACGAGCTACTGTATATAGTTTTTTTTTTTTTTTTTCATTCATCATCGCCCGTAGGCTCAGACATGGCATTCTTTTACACAAGCATACTGTTAATTAGCCATTGGTGCACCTGAGTTATGACCAGATGTTTATATACGTATATAAACATCTGGACCAACTCAGTCACACCTATGAGCACGTAGACGAAGCGTCAGAGAAACAGTTAATCGACCTCCGAGAATCAAGAGCACAGGCAAAAGGGCGAAACTTGAATGGTCATCAGACGGTCACCCATCCAAGTACTAGCCTCGACAAATGCAGCTTAACCTTGGAGATGGACGGGACTACAACTCTACCGTTGCGCCACCGCGACCACTTACTGTATGTAGTTGGCGCTAGGAAAAAGTTCCGCCAGCAGCCCTCAAATTTACAGTCACTGCTGTTTTATTCATGCATGAACACTGTATAGTATTCATCAAGCAAACGTGACGCAAGCAGAATACACTGGACGTTCACGTAAGATCCTCACGAAAGCACGCGCCATGGCAAGCTCGTTGATAGTCGCATTGGTAACTAATTTTAACACCTGTTCTCGTTGCCCCCGTTGCGTCGCTTCTCGACTGATGCGTGCAACTGATGATAATGATGATGACAAACCCGTCATTTGTAGTCAAAGTATATTAATTGCCTAGTATATTTGTTGTGCGCACAATTTTTATGAATACTTGGGTAGTAGCACTGGAAAGTCAGTGCTTATACGCTGTAAATCCAAGTTACAGTACAAGTTATCTGTTACAATGGAACCCATTGAAGATATTCACGTTAGTAAGCAACAAGCGAGATATTTTCCTGGATTCCAAATGTCTCTGGGCAGATAGGACAAAACTATTTATTGCATGTTTTCCACATCAACTATGGATTAATAAGTCACAGGGGTCAAATCTACGCCAAATTACTGGGCTCAAATTGTTATATAAGAAAAAAAATGATTGTTTCGATTGATTATGTGTCAATTTCACAACAAACACGTATTTTATCTATAAATTTTACGGAAACATCGTAAACACACTATAGAACCTGACAATATGGTAGTGTGAGTATATCAAGTCGCGCGGGAGCGG
Source organism: Copidosoma floridanum (assembly GCF_000648655.2). The sequence goes on from NW_019379922.1 coordinate 86,802, forward strand.
GACGAGGTAAGTCTGAGAAAGCAGACAAAGTCTCGGTGACCATGCTACTACTTACTTTAGATTTTTATACTCGAATTTTTAAACATCGAAAAATAATTATTTTTGCCAGTATGCCTCATGTCTTTTGGTTTAACTAAGTCTCTTTAAGGTAGTTGTTTCCTAAATCAAATAAATCTAAAAAGGTACGAAATTTTCAGCAAAACTAATTTAAGCGTCGAGAAATATGTGTAAAAAATTTGAGACTAATTTACCACGTCGTTATTGAAATATCCTCGTCAAAAAATTTCTCTTTTAACATTGGAGCAATGGTGCAAACGCTACATAGCCCCATTATTTTAAAAAGCGTAACTTACCGCATATATACAAATAATTAAAAAACTACTGAAAACTACCTTAGACAGTAAAGAAGCACATACATTATTTAAGAATTTTTTACCACACAGTTTTAAAGTAATAGTAATAAAAAAAGTGCTTTTTGTTTGATTTTGAAAGATAACCAAGTATAAGTATCGCGTATGGGGCAACGCCACACTGTCACATGAGTACAATTAGATAGATGTATATGTTTACGTACGTATAAGTGTACGCAATATATGATTGACCTATATATTGGGAAACAACTTCCTTCTTCCTGGCTCAGTTTTTACGAAAAATGGTCTTATCGGTAGGTCAGCTACAAGCCAAATTTTTCCTGTGTATAATTGTGATAGGTATGTTCTCAAAATCAAGCAGAGCTGCCAACAGTGTGATATCGGCTACAGGTATTTTCTAATGCAGCGTTGGAAGCTCTTAGTGGCTAAGATGGTAGAGCGCTGGCTAGTTCGAGACTCCACTCCATCACTTCATCATAGTGAAGAACAACGATGCCTCAGAAAAGGAGGGGGGATGGTAAGTAGATGATTCTCTCATGGTAAAATCATCCCATATACAATCAATATAATACGAAAAATGAAGTATATGCGGTGAATCAAAGTTGTATATGTATGTATGCATGTACTTATGTACCCAACCATTTTTAAACAACAACAGACAAGACGTGGCGTTGCTAAGGTAGGATACCTACGCGATGGCAAATTTTAAATATAAATGAAAATTTGAATATCTAGACTACATAAATATCCAATTATCCTTACCTTGAATTTCGTGTGCCTTAAACGTGAACACCTTAATGTCAGTATCTGAATTAAGATTTGTAATGAATAAACTAATGAACAGCAATTAATTGTATTATTTTTTTAGTACTTTAGCTATTTACAATAAATCGTGTAACACAGCTGTAATAATAGTATCAACATAATCTGATCGGTAAGATAGAAAATTCTAATTATTTTCCGGAGTGCCCTCAATAACAAGCTGTAAATCTAAACCTCATCAAACTCATCGATTTGGGTAGTTAACAATCATTCATTAATAATCAGCTTTTCAAGCAGTAGTAAAATAAGAAATTATTGATGCGTGTAATTACTAAGTATTATACCTGAAAAACTTGTTGGAAAGAGTAATTTAATATATATATAATAGCTCAAAGAAAAAATTGCTGAGAATTATACAATAAAGTAGTTTAATGAAAGAAAGAAAAAGGAAAAAGCATCATAGACAAAAATCCTAAAACTGTATTTTTTTAAGACAATTTATTTCGTTTGGTAAATTTATAAACTATTTGTACAAATTAATCTCTGCACACATTAATATATTCAAAACATCTTCAAATGAGCAACTTTAAGTATAAATTTAGTGAGACCGTTTTAGATTACTGAAGCTATGTTGTACAGACTTAGCTTCTATCCAGTACTTTCTAGTGTGAGCAATATCAAATGTAATCAAGTTTTTTTTGAACATTTAAAAAATGGTATTTTTTTGAAAAGTTAAGATATCCCCATAAAAATATCTTTTAACAAAACAAAAAGGTTAGGTAAGTTTGATGTGTTGAATTAATATTTTGTAAGGAATTTCTGAATCCTTTATACACTGGCAATACTTAGTATTCTTCATAATGAATCTGTAATACAGCTGTAGCCTTTAAAAGTTCTGAAACTTAAATATAAAAGCGGCAAAGTTTTTTCTTTCCTGTAAAAATATGATATCCTTATAAAAATATCTTGTTGCAAAACTAAACTGTAAGGTAAGTTTGTTGAGTTCATATTTGTAAGGAAATTTTGGTAAGTCTTTTTTTCTTTTTTTTTGGTGCAACATACATTTTGTATGACATTCGTAGTATAATACTGTTTAGTACTCGTATTAAAAAAAAATCAAACTAAGTAATATTGACTCTTACCCCAAAAATTTTCATATACTTTAGAAATAGCAAGGCGAATGTATGATGTGAGGTTTACATAAAGTACCAGTCAAAAGTCAATATTACTTAGTTTGATTTTGTTAAACTACGAGTACTTAACAGTATTATACTACGAATGTCATACAAAATGTATGCTGCACAAAAAAAAAACTTTACCGTTTTTATATTTTGATTTCAGAACTTTTTAAGGCTACAGATTCATTATGAAGAATACTATAAGAATACTAAGTATTGCCAGTGTATAAAGGATTCAGAAATTCCTTATAAAATATTAATTCAACACATCAAACTTACCTAACCTTTTTGTTTTGTGAAAAGGTATTTTTATGGGGTTTCTTATACAGAAAGTAATAATTATGTATTAATATGGTGTTGAAGTATTTACTGTAAATGCTGCGAATAATTTTTAGATGATTGCTTATAACATTCCGTTGTATCACTACTTATAAACTTAGCTTATGCTTTCCGAACAAATACTGCCACTTTTTCGTATATTTTACTTAATTAAAACTATTTTTTTTTTTTTTTTTCAATAATGTTAGCGAGTGCTTTGCATTGATACAGTTTTATATTAGTTACAAGTAATGTGAATTGAAAAATAAACTTTTTGTTTTTAACTATTCATATCAATTTTTTTAACCACGAAAAATCTTGCATTTACTTATCAAAAAATGGCAAATCACGTCATACAAGTTATGATTCTCAATGCTACAACTTTTATAAGGTAAATTTAAAAGTAATTTGTACTTTTATTCTTTAGTGTGCCGCTGAAGATTCAAATAAATACTTGCAATAAAATAAAAAATCTTCATAAGTTTAAGGAGATGAAAATAACTATGCAATTGAGATATTTTTGACTAAGGCATTTATTATACAAATAATTGACTTGACACCGATTTTTAATCTAAATAGGTGTATGTAACTTGTATGTGCTTAATTACAGCGTTTCACTAATTAAAGTATGTTAACAAGTAACTTTCTTGGAGGTACAAAAATTTATTTGCAGTAACACAGATATTTTTTTTTAATGATTTGAGCGTTCGTGGCTAAAATTTCAGATCAGTAAAGGTAACTAGCTCCCTTGCAAACACCTAAGAAATGAAATAAGTTTCTTTTATTAGATTTTAAGTATCAAATTCTTAACACTTAAAATCCAGACTTTAAGTATAAAAAAAAACATTAAAACTACAAAAAACAATTAACAAAGTTTGCAGCCCATAACAGGCTATGTAATCGTATTATCCAGCATCGCCTTCTTCTTCCCATGCAGGTGGCGCTGTTTCAGATTACTGCCCATAGCAAACAGAAGTATTACTAAAAAAATCCTAACGTTTATAAATTAAAACTATTTATTAATTAAAAAACAAATAATTTAACCTTTGTTACTTACCATACGCACACAATGTAAATGCCGCTTTGCGCCCTTGTTATCACTTTGGACCCTAGGGCAGAAAGTGATTACCAGGCTCAAAGTGAGAAAAACAACACACGCAACGTGGGCACAAACATACGATAATCGCGCCCTTTGATCGCTTATGTTTTACCTTTGTGTCTTAAATGTACCTTTTTATTTAAAACTAAAAGACTAATATGTTATGACCTAAATTCTGTTGTACTTTTAGTAGGTAAAATTACCACTATTGTACGTATATAGTCTCGAGATAATAAGTATTAAAAATAATGAGTCGAGTGGTAATGCTATCAAGTATTTATTGAAATAGATAACTTTCGATGTGTCAGCCCGTACAGTTATAAGGATAACAAGGCCCTGACCAGGTACAAATTTTAATCATCACACTAGTGACTATGAGTAGCACGCAAGATGGCAAAGCGGCGAATACTGGATTTTATATTGGAGTTGACCATTCAAAAGAACTTTAGTACGAACTCCTCCAGCTAAATTTTTGGTCTTCTAGGTGCTAATACACACCCCCTAACCAAAAAAATAAGTTTTTTTTTTTAAATCTTTTGTGATCGATCCACCATTTCAAAAAACTCAAAAAACTTTAAGAATGTGTAGATTTTATAACAGAAATACTCTAATTTTTTCAGATTTTTTTTATTAAAATGGAGCTCAGAAATTTTTTTTTAATTTTTCAATGATTTTTTAGGTTAAGTAGGTATTTTTTTTTTTTTTTTTTTGGTACATAATCTCAAAAACAATGGCAGAGTATATATTTTTAACACTTTTATTGCAACTTTTTAAATATTGTTGAATTCCATTGCCATAACTACGAATTTTGCGTCAAATAATGCTCTAAATTGAGAGTATAACATAAAAACAAAATGTGTTTCTGGAATATTGCCTTTAAATTACTTGTCCATTATATCCTAGAACATTGAAATTGTCCTACAAATTTTTTTTCCCTTTTGTACTGCAAATAATCAGATATAGCCTTTTTCAGGTACGAAAAACTTTATCTTAGGCACTTCACTTCTCTAAGTTCACGCGTTCTTATTGCGCGAGTTGCCTGTGCGTTCCGCATTCTGTTCCTCTGTACTCATTTTCCTACGCTGGGCCTTGTATTGTTCAACGTTTACTGTTATTACTATAGTTAATATTATTGATCTAAAATAAGGGGAGATAATAGGCACCAATGCATTAAAAAGAAACACTGACTTGAAAGTAATAAATTATATTGGTTCAAATGGAAGAAATAAGAAAAACAAGGAATCATAAATGAAGAATACGAGAAATATACCAAGGGGGCTCTATGATTTTAGTGTTTAAAATCCTTCAATTCAGTAGTCTAGGCAACGTGCTACGGTGGCAGTAAATCACATTTCTCGTATCCAAATTCTTGCACGGGCTCACACATGTATTTCGATCTCCTAAACACGGATTTCGTGAGTGTATATCCAAGAAGTAAGTAGATTAATTGTTGTAAGCAATTTTTAAAAACAGTATTATAAACAATAATACTCTTTGCGAAAAAAAAGTTAATAAAGTGCACCATATCGTGATTCACACTTTAATTTCTATTAAATTACGTAAGACATTGAAATTCGTGAGACAAATACATTAGACAATTAAATTGCATAAGACGTGTTATCTCCGAATTGCACATAAATTGACTACATAGACAATAAGAAAAATTGTTTTCTGAGTCAAGTACATGGCTTAACTACCACCATGCTAGTAGGTACACTTCTTCCAGGGGGGAGGGGGTGTAGTCGAGAAATGCTCTTTACTCGCGTGCAACCAGCCGTAATCGACAAAGTTTTTTTCATTCTTTTCTTCATTCAACTTATTATTATTGTCTAATAGTTGTAGCTGCAGATTGAAATGTATAAAGAGCTGTGAGAAGAAAATCGGCAATCGGTTTATAATTGAGGACTGTAGGTGGTTTTGAACATTTTGTGATTGTATGAGATTACAATCATTTGGTATCCCTTAGCTTGCTGCAAGCAAATTTTTATTAATAGTTCTCATTGCATTAAATTAATTAGTCAAAAAAATAGTTTCAATATGATATAATCAAACTCTTTAATTTCGTGATAATTACATAATAGTTTTGTGACTTTTAAAAAGATCTATTATTGCACAAATGATTTTTTTTTAAAATCAGTTACATTTTTCTAATTATTTTTATAATCTCTTATTATCTTAAATACTTACCATTTCAGTTTTTGCATTAAACATGGATGAATTTAATGCAACTGATCAATGCTGTAATTGCTTGAAGCAAAATCTCAGTAGAATGTCAGCTTAGAAGTGAAGTCGAAGCCGTTTGTAAGCAGTTAAATAAAGATTATAAAATTGGGTTTAAACTCTGTGATAAGTGTAAAGACTTTTTTTTTGGTAGATGAAAACCTACAGTGGAAGTAGTATCTTTAACCAGTGATGGACGTCAGTCAACAAACACTCAGTCAAGCTTGAAAATGGAAAGTTCTCAGAGCTCAGGAAGCATTTTTTGAGGTAACAGTAAGAACACTAAAAAAAAAAACTATCATAGAGTTGCCCTGCCAAAGAATTTTCATTTCTCATACAACATGTTGCACCTATCGAAATAAAAATAACTTAACGCTTGTACCATTAACTGCAAGACTGGAGTGTTTAAAAGAAATGACAATTTTTATTTCAAATGGAAATCGAGTTTGTGTTGAACAATTAATTAAAAAACAATTTTTTTATGATGATCTGAAACTAATACAGGAATACAGTGATACTAGTTTTTTAACTGCAAACAAAATCTCCCTGGTCCTTTTTTAGCCACAGAAAATGATGCAAGCATCACGAAGAAAGTAATTGGATGATCCAAAAATGGTATAAGATCATGAGAAAAGATGATATTTGCATTGTGGATAGAGGTTTGTGGGAAGTGGTACCTTATTTAGAAAATCTTGGTTTTAAGGTTCTCATCCTCACCTTAAAGGGAAATAGACCAAACTTGAGTACAATTGAAGCGAATGAATCTCTTTACGTAACAAAATTAAGATGGGTTGTAGAGGCTATTCGTAGCATTCTAGGTAAGAAGTACAAGCTTCTTCACCAGCAATTAGATAATAAACTTTTACCAAAAGTTGGTGCATATTGTAGAATTGCATGTTTTCTCAATAACTTTTTTGGTAAACGTTTAAATAGCGATCCAGATGATGATGGCTTACAAAATATAATCATTGAATAAATGTTAATTGTTAAGCAAAGTGAAAATACTTAAGCAATAGAAGCTGAGACAGACAGATAGTCTCGATGGCCCACTACTTCGATCAAGATAAAATCTAATGAAATTATTGACTTTCCAGAGTTAATTAAAGAGATCTAAAAATAATTTTTTTGGAAATCTATCAATTAGGTCAAGCTATATGTTATTCAGTCGAATTAATGGGTGATGATAATAATATCAATTTGGAATACATTAGAATAAAATCTAATATTATCAAAGTATTATTAAAGTCCAGGCATATCAACGAAAAAACTTACAAATGTTACATCAAATGTAAACCTAACTTACGTATTGGATACAGCGATATCCTACCCCCTGCATGTAACTGTGCCAATGGGTATGGGCTTGTTTCTAGCATCAGGTGACGCTAGTGTGCCCAGGTAAGATTTCCATAGGAGTATACCCATGATGCAAATATACAAGGTGTGGCGTTCCGAGGTCTCATTTTCGTGCTGTTCTGCGCCTTCCATCATGACGCCATATTTGAGGGAGATGTGACTACTACAGCACCGAAGAGCCTGTACAATGAAATGAAGTGGCCAAAAACCTATCCCCCGCATCCACCTCGAAGTGAGACATATATATGTATAGACATGCGTATGAATGTACATGTACGTCAATTGATGAATGATTACCTATTTAGTCAGTTTTTCTGTGTGAATATTCACGAATTGTACGTTTGGTCACTGAAACAACTGGAATGAAAATATTGAAATAAAAAATATATATTGTTTCACGAGTTTCTTGATGTTCATATGCTTTATATTTTAAAAGCTTTTGAAATTCGCAGACAGACATGGCGGCGCGATGGAAGCGTTCCTGATTGGTCAATCAAAATGGATGCGCAACGTCACACCTTATATTTTTACATCATGAGTATGCCTACATATTGAATGAAACCCATTCAATATATAGGTATAATACTATGCAAATCTTACCTCGACACACTAGCGCTACCTGATGCTAGAAACAAGGCCATTGATTACGAATTGTAGGATGTTGTTCTCACATTGCTGCAGTCATATATTATCTTAGTAATACAACATACAAATCAAAAATCATTACACCAGGAATGAAGTCTTTAAAAATTATTTATAACTTTAGATAATGATCATGTAGTAGATAAAGATAGTGACGAGGACTAAAAATATTCTAAATCAATCTAAAAATTATTATCATAGTAAATTTCGTTAATAAATTAAAAATTTTAAGACTGTAACGTCATTATATTATAATAAAAACTCAAAGATAATTATACTGGTTTTTTAATAATCAATTTTTATAAGAAAATAATATTAATAAATATTTTCTAGTTTACAAATGAATTTGCATAAAAATTAATTATTTATTAACATGATTTACAAAAAATATAAAGTTCTTTGCACCTGAAACAGCTGTATCCAGCCATTTGCAGCTACAAAAGAAAAAAAATTTTGTAAAAAAATTCCAACGTTCTAAGATCTGTTGGACATGTATTTTTAAGGTAATAATCCAGAAATATATTTCTTTTTGTTTTTTACTTTGATTTTAGAGTATTATTTGACACAAAAATAGTTGTTATGGCAGTGGGATTCGACAATATGTCAGAAATAGCAATAAAATTGTTTTAAAATATATATTTTGCCATTGTTTCTGAGATTATGCACAAAAAAAAAAAAAAAAAAAAAAAAAAAAAAAAAAAAAAAAAAAAAAAAAAGAAAAAAGGCTGTAAAAAACAGTTTTCCTAATTTTGAGTATATTCCGGTTTAAAAATTATTTTTAAATTCATGAAATTCGAAGAAACTGAACAAAATACATAAAAAAAAGTTAGTTAGAAGTTAGCCAAAAAATACCTACATAACCTAAAAAACCATTGAAAAATTCAATAGTTTTTTTAGAGATCCATTGTAACCGAAAAAAATTGAAAAAATCAGTAAGTTTTTGTTATAAAATCTATACGTTCTTAAATTTTTTTCAATTTTTTGAAATGGTGGATCGAGCAGAAATAATTTTATTTCAAAAAAACACATTTTTTAGGTTAGGTCTGCATCAGCACTTGGAGGGCCAAAAATTTAGTTGAAATAGTCCTTACTGAAGTTTTTTTTAATAGTCAACTCCAAAATGAAATACAGAAAAGTGCAGTTTTACTATCTTATCCTGCTATAGCCTTTCAAATCGCTGTGATTAATAGTTATTGTAAAACAACATTTGTTTATTTAGTAGATGCGTTCGGAAAATCGCCCTCAATTTTTATAAACAACTAACACTACTGATTTTGATTGGGTTCTCTTCTTGAAGAGTTATTTTATCAAGTATAATGTTGTTTTTGTTGATTTTCGCAAACTTAATTGTTGTACAACGCATATGAACAATAGGTACATTTTACCGCTATAAATAAATTGAATATCTTTTTCATTTGCAGTCGTACGAATACGGAAGTAAACTCATTGTGTAGCTGCTATTTTTCTACAAATTTTCGTGAGATTTTCGGCAGATTCGTGAGTAATGACGTCACAACCGCACACTTGCGGCGCGTGGAGATCGTTCTATCTAATCCGCTTCAAAATAGTATCAGTTGTACAGCGACGTTTTTTTTAAATTTGGGGTCGCTCGTCAAAATAATAATATTGAACGTAATGTCGACCTTAAAAAATGTATTGCTAATTATTTATTTAACAATTAACTTTATGCAAAAAATTGTTTTTTTTTTTTTATTGTCTTATGCTGTACATTGTTACTGAGACATTGAGCACATACAGTTGTATTCTATTATTGAAGTAGTTGTTGTGTAGTGTTAGTTAGGGCATACAATTGATAAAGATTAATATATTTGCATAACATGTATTTTTTGTATTTGTAATAGTATATTGCGTACGAGTTTGCAAGGGCTTCGATTTACGAACCGAGAGGTTTACGGTACAAGCCGAAGGCGAGGACCATAACGAGGTTCGTAAAGAAGCCTTTTCGAACGAGTTTCGTATACTATTTTTCCGCCTGAGAACCCAAAATCAAGCGGCGAAGGTGCTATATTTTGAGGTTAAAAGGTAGAAAACATATACATACATCGCTGTCATTAATGTAAAAAGTGTTTTGTAAAGTAAAAAAATTTAATCAAGCACTTTGCATAAATCTGAGCTCGTTTAGCTAACCTTTTGAATTCTTAGTAGAGTATAGTTTTGATATAACTTTATTACCGGCTGTGTAGCAACGAATACCAGATTAACCTCATGATTGTAAAAAACTTTGGCGACGTCTTGCAAGTTTTAGTTATTCTTAAGAACTGCAATAAGCCTGTTTTCTTTTTTTTTTTAAAACAAGCAGTCGTGTCCGATCCCATACAGGCATTTAAGAGAGCGACTACGTCGACCAATTCTTGGTGTATAAAACTGTTTGAAGTGTAAACACATTTTGGTGTAGACTGTCTATTAGATTTAAAAAAAAAATTTTATTTTTTGCATAAGCAAGCTGAGTTAAAATTACTAATAAGTCGATATCTTCACCGACTACTACAACCTTGTTGCTTGTTGAACTATTGGCTAGTGGTGTCGAAATCATCAGCCTATTGGCATCGTCTTCAGCAACCTTCATTGCGTATCCCGCTTGACTGAATTCCAGGCATAAAAATTGAATTGAGTTTTTTGTGTTTCTTTCGTTTTCTATAAACGTTTCCTTCAAAAACGTTATTTTAGTTTACTTATCAAAATTTATTCCTCGTCTTATACTTTTTCTGAGCCTTAGTAAGCACTCCACTGCCTTTTAATTTTGCGAATCTGTTGTGTTGTCACCCCGATGGAGAATAAATTACACAATTGATAATATTTTAAACGAGTATGTACAAAATGTGAAAAGAACGATTGTGGGGATTATTTTCATAGCGTTCGATGGATGGGGTATCCATGTAAAAATCATTATTACTTGTATAAATATCTTCTAACTCGATTAAATTATTAAAGAGAAATTGTCACTCACTTCCGTGCATTATCTCCGTCCCAGTGACTATGACTACCGCCAGTAGTGGTGCTCTTTCAAATTGTTGTACGGTCCAAATACCGCATTTCAAATATCAACGAAATTTCAGCCACTGGCTAAACACATTCTTCTATTTTCTCTCCTTCTTCTTGAAGAGTTCTCGTAACTCGCTCTTCTTTGAGCTCTATACATAGTATAGTATAGGACACTCATACATATACTCATATCTACAAATTTATTCCATACACGCGTACATCGTTCTCTGTGTATGAGGTATAAGGTGACCGAAGTGCGGCCTGTGCAAAAGAGCCGGAGAACGTAGATATTTATTTAACTGACTAAATATTTACAGACAAAGTAGCGCAGGTATACATACGAAAGGATAAAAAAAAATAATTTTTTTCAATAATTTTAATTGTTAGATAAGTTTACAGCAAGGAATACGGTGTCCACATTCTTTGACAAACATTAATTGTTAAATAAATAATTAGCAATAACTTTTTGAACGTTGACATTACGTTCAATATTATTTTGACGAGCTACTCCAAATTTAAAAAAAAAAACGTCGCTGTACGTCCTATGGTTCCCGAGATATTGCTAAATTTTTCAGCCGATGCCGCTTTGAAGCGTATTAGGGTAGATAGAACGATCTCCACGCGCCGCAAGTATGCGGTTGTGACGTCATCACTCACGAATCTGCCGCAATCGATTGAAAAACCATTGATAGTAAATAGGCCTTCATGCAATAATGGCCGGATATTTTAATTTGCGATTTTATTAATACAAAGATAAGCAGTCGAAGCATGCACTGTGCAAATTTCAAAGAAAACCATTCTTGATACTTGATTGTACTTGATAAAATAACTATTTAAGAAAAGAACCCAATCAAATCAGTGGTGTAAGTTGTTTAAAAGAAAATTGAGGGCGATTTTACGAAAGCATCTTTTTAATAAACCAATGTTGTTTTACAATAACTATTAATTACAGTGATTTAAAATTTTTAGAATTTATTAATACTATAAAGGTGCACAATTTTCAATAATTTGGAAAAATTTGCACTCAGGGGATTGTTTGTTATTAACAATCGAAAAAAACGCTATTTTTAGAGGTTTTTTTGATTTTGTGGGCGAACGGAATGACCGATTGAATCCATTTTGTCTTGGTTTTGTAGGGCTTTTCAAGAGCTACCTTTTTTGTATTGATCTCGTATCATTCTATGTCCTCCTATAGTATGTAGTTCTTTTAGTGGAGCTGTCCACATTCTCCACTTAGATTTTTGCCTCCCCCCCCCCCCCCTACTGCCACCCCACAAAATAAGAGACAATTCTTGAACATATAGGTCTTGATTAACTTTAAATTCTAAAATAATTCCTTTTAGTTGTACAATAATATTAATTTCATCTTTTTTTCCATGCCACCCTGAAGAAAAATAGATTTTCTTCATACTCATTAGTTTAAAACTGATTGACTCATTATTTTCGTTATTATTATTGTTTTAGTCAGTCATTTAATAACTTTTTCTATAATTGTCAAAAGTCAAAAGTTTAGGCACGTTGATCCTTCCATACTTAGTATTATGTTAATTTTTATGTTAAATTATAACATTAATTGCATGGCATGTGAAATTACACTACAAAATCTCAACTTAACATTACAACAAAATAACAAGATCCATGTTAGTAATCACCTGTAGCCCTACGCATCCACGAACTGACAAGTATCCCTGTTCCCAATCAAAAAATAATAAATATTAGTATTATTATATAACTACNTTTTTACCTCTGTCTTAAACGACAGTAACTATTACTATCACTATTGCGATCACGAGACTATAAAATTTTAGATGATCATATATAGGCCAAAATTGATTCAAAATATGTCAATATGCGTAAACATGAGAGCGACAAACTTGGACACTTAAAATACAGAATTGTAATGTTACATTCACAAGCTGATTACTTTAAAAGGCGAATGAGACATGTATCGATAAAAAATACATGAGTATTTTTAGAAGTTAGTATAGTTTTTTTTCAAAAATATTCTTGTACTAGAGCACTAATTTTTTTGTTGACATATTTGTTGGTTTTTGTAAATATTTTTAGTAAATTACATGAAACTGAGTGTTTAAAATGAATATTTAATACTAACACAGTATTCACAACTTTTTTTGATCTTTGAAAACACTTAATTTCTTTGTAATAAACTAAATATGAAAAAATATTTCTGTGCGAGTATTACTGCGCACTTTATTCAATTACTACACTAAATTAAATACTATACGCACCAATAACTGCGCACTTAATTAAAGCTAAAAGTATTTTTTAAATTTATTATAAATAACATAGTTATAAACATGCAAATAAATATACATCATTTTTGTTACTAACAATTTAATTCTGTAATTCAGATTGCTGTTTAGGGAGTTTTTCTATTTCTCTTATTATTTCCTCTTTTTTTCAGTTTTCTTGATTCTTCTTGTGCTTGAATTTTCTTCTTCTTGATTGGTTCCAATTTTAATTAATGTTTTTGTAATTAATCTTGCTTTTTTAAATATTTTTTTTATTCTCTTTCAAATATAATTTCTTGTTTCTTACATAATGCAAGCTCTTTCATGATCTTAAAATCATTTCATTTTTCCAATTTTATCTTTTTCATTTATAGCTTGCTTTTCCAGTTTTATCTTCTTTTCAGTTCCTTTATTTTCTTCAATTTTTTGCCACTGAGGACTTGTTATGACTGGAGGAAGAGCAGTCCTAAAATTTCTGTTTTTCTTAGGTAATAGGTCTACTCTTGAAAAAAACAAAAAATTACTGATGCTTTGTTTACAACCAACATCTCCGGAACTCTGATCATTGGTCTTGCTCTTAACACTTAGGCTTGCTTGTGGTTTTTTAGTTAAATCTTGGGGTTTATCTAAATCGAGAGTTAGTGTACGTACTAAGCCAATTGCTGGAGTAATTTCATTGCAGCGTATTTCCACTAACGGTGTTTTAGTTCGAATTTCCTAACTATCATCAGGAAAGGTACTTATTTTTGTCGTATCTAGTGGTTTACTATTATTGTCCAGTATCGCATGATTTTCTTCAATAATACTATCGTCATTTTGATTAGTAATTGCAGTGTTCGTTTCTATCTGACTATGCTTGGTCGAAGTATGCAATCCTACTTATATATAACTTACGCAAATTGTTTAATATAAATTGTAAAACACAATAAAAACAACAATTAACTAATTACAAATTGACGAAAAAAAATTGTAAAAATAAATAAAAAATATCTCTTATGATTGTAGTATTTAAAAAGAAATTTAAAAAATCTAAAATTCATAATTACATTTTCTGTTAATAATAATCTATCGGATAAGTTGAAGATAAACAAAATTTTCAATTAATCAGAAACCTCACGTACATTGTCATCTTGTAATGAATCTATGAACTCAATTTCAGTGTCAGGCATAGTGCAATCCTGATGATCTATGTATTCGCCAATAATACTATTATCAAAATTTGTAGAAATCTGATGATCCTGGAAAAAATATGTACGTTTAATTTTTTTTAAATTAATATGTAGTAATCTTTATACGAAAGTATTACATGCTGACAATTCTTGAACAAATTGAACCATATTTCATAATGACTTTCATCTTTTGTTGGACCTGTCCACGTAGAATGTTTGTTTGACTTGAATGTTTGCAGTTTTTCTTGGCCAATCAGCTGTTCTAAATTTTTCAAAGACTGCAATTTACTGGTATCAGATGATTCTATCACTTCAGATATTGATGATGGATTGGCTTCTATATTCTTAAAATTCAAAATTTTATCGTAATTTGTAGTTTCTGCATTGAACGGATAAGACCACATTTTTAAAATCTGTTTACAAGTAGTTTGGGCACATCTACTTGTTCCAACGTTTTTTTTAAAAGAGGCGAAAATCCAGCTTTATCTATGCTTATGCTCATAGAATCACTGCAAAATTGTTTACATATTTTTTGCCATTGCAATTTCAATGACCACAAAAAAGATACTCCTAAGGGTTGCATGATATGTGTCGCGTTTAGAGGCAATGTTACGATCACTATTTCTTATTCGAAACAAAATTTACTAAGCTCCAAGGATAAATGTGAAATATGTCCATCTAAGTATAGTAATACCAGGTGTTCAATTCCTTTATCCACACATTTGCATTATATTCAAAAAAATTTTTGGACAGCATCCAGCCATTATCACTAAAGCCGTATGAAAATTCTCGTGGAGCTAATTCTGCTGCTGCTTTTGGTAATAATTTACCGTCGAAAATAATAAACGTTGGAGCAAGTTCTTTAGCTGCATTCCCAGTAATCAGAACAGATACAGCAATAATTCGTGTTTACAAAAAACAATCACTATAAAAATTGTTTAAATACGTTAAGTCGGGGACGCACCAGCAAGTCTAAGCTTAAAAAATAGAGGTAGCTTAAATTTTGCATAAGACGACGTCATTTTGATATGCCACTGTTGCAAAAAAAATTATCAGACAACACAAACATAATTTGTACTTTAGAGATATTTTTTTCACTTTACTTTCTGAAACTCTAAAATTTTTACCTCTGTCTTAAACGACAGTAACTATTACTATCACTATTGCGATCACGAGACTATAAAATTTTAGATGATCATATATAGGCCAAAATTGATTCAAAATATGTCAATATGCGTAAACATGAGAGCGACAAACTTGGACACTTAAAATACAGAATTGTAATGTTACATTCACAAGCTGATTACTTTAAAAGGCGAATGAGACATGTATCGATAAAAAATACATGAGTATTTTTAGAAGTTAGTATAGTTTTTTTTCAAAAATATTCTTGTACTATATGTTCTAAATAACTAAAAAAACTTTGTAACCATACGTATGCCATTGTAAACCTTATTTCATTCCACAGCGTTTTTGTTTTTTATTAAAGAAGAAAATAGCTTGGTAAATAAGTGTTTACTTCTTTGGTGGGCTATCTTATCATTTCATTTAAACCTTTGTTTATACATATACATTTATATCTGTAAAAGTTATCCTTAACGAACAAATTGAAGTGTCTAAACGCGTGATAAATTAGTCTTAATGTGGTGTTAACCACTCAACCACTGCTTTAAACAATAATTTTGGTTAGAAATTTTAATTGCAGTGTGAAGATTCAAGATTGTAGAAAGTTACAGATTAAGGAGGTTAGGGAGTATCATTCATAGGGGCAAGGAAGGGGGAGTCCCCCCTATTCACGCAGCTTGGCCTCTTTACAGCACAGCCTCTTTTGCACCCAACAAACTCAATATTTTACTTACGCTAGACGTTGGCATTATTTAAATTGCACAATAACGTGCCTCAAAAATTTTTTTACTGAATTATTAAACGTTATCCAATTTGTAAGTAGGTTTTCTTCAATATCTATGTGTTTCCAAGAAATCTTTGTCCTTGTAAATATTAAAATCAAGGTTACGTTTCTTAAGAGCCTACGTTAATCTTCGTTATTCACATAATTTTTATTTATATAATTTTAAAAAAAATGACCTACAATAAATATTGAAAAAATTTATACAAATTTTACATACTCTAGAAAACTCAATATCATTTATTATTACTCCCGAATCTTCTGAAAGCTTGGTATTCGCTTCGTGCAGCAATTTGAAACAACGCCACTTGCAGGGGAAAAGATGTCGATGCTAACTAACAAAAATACACAGCATTAATAGATAGACAATGATACATTACAAGTGTTTATTTCAACAATAATTAATATTTAACAACTAAAATAAGTTTTTTCAGTTCCAAGTAACATGTTAATAGCAAATAATATTTTTTTTTAATTTCACAAAAAAAAGTAAATTTCTAGTATAAAATGGATATAACGTATGAGTGAGCATAATAAATATTACTTTTTAATATGCTGATTTAAAAGTACTCTACAAAATAAATTGATCTTCGAGAGAAATCACAATACTTATTAACAAAATACTACTATGAAAGGAGAAAACATTTTTTTTATCATAGCGCTATGAAATAGATATTTTTTGTCTTGAAAGTAATCTCAACACAAAAAAAATTACATCCATTGTTAAACATACATTACTATTGAAATAAACGCTTGTAATAGATCATTGTTCATAAGATTCTGTGTATTCTTTTTAGTTAGCATTGACAACTTTTCCTCTGCAGGTGGCGTGGCTTCAAATTGCTGCACTATTTTAGAGATAGACCAACCCTATTATGTTTGCTTTCTCTTTTCATCAGTGGGACGACTTGACAGCCCACTTCTCTATCCTATGTATATTATCTCCATGGAGGTATGACCTTTTAATTGTTGTGGGACTGGTCAAGACAGGTCACATAAATTGTCCAACATATTTTTTAAAAGACCAATTATATTTATTTGGAAGAAAAATTTGAATTCAAACAGAATAAGTGTACAACATTAAAACTATTGAGAGTGGAAGAAAGTCGCAGTTTGAATGTCCGGCACGATTTTTTTTTGTAACTTGCGAATGTTACATGATACAGAGTTTCGTATCGTTAGTGTGAACATAAATTTTACATGACATTGTCAATTTGCTCTAATAAATCCCATATGTATAGATGCTACTAGACTACTACTAAAAACAAACTATATTGAAAGTATTGCTGATTAAAGAACTGTTTTTATTAAAATTAAGAAATGAAATTGCACACGTAAGTTTCGAATGTCCAGGATATAATATTTTACGGGACATGGATTTAAAAAAAGTTTTAAAATTATTTTATTACTTACTTAGGAATGCTATACACAATTATTGGTGTCACTGTTCATAGTGTATGGTTTCTAAATAGTATCAGCGTTAGCAAAGACACAAAAATGAGCAAAATAATTCAAGCAAGATTTGGTAGTCTGGGTACTTAGTATGGTACATTCATTAAGTTAATAATGAAAAATGTAAGCGAGCGAAGCACATCTAACGAGACTATAGTACATTAAATTAAATAAACGACATAACACTCACCAAAGGGCTGTCGGATTGCACGTGATGCATTCCGCCGGAACAAGGTGGCAAACTGGGACCATTGGGGACGTTACCAGGCCCTGACTGGTGGCCCAGGCCGTCCTGGTATTCGTCCAAGATCTCCATGGCGGAGGACGGCTGGGGTTCCTTATTCTTGATCCGAATTTTGGCTGCGGTGGGTGCAAGCGACAGCCAGTCGCTTGCTGTTATTATTTCTAGCAGAGACCAACAGCAACAACTTGTCACCAAAGCAGTAATAACAATAATTAATACCATTTACTGGTGTAGTTACATTTAACAAGCCCTACAGTTTCTGTGCTATACGCTGCAACTGTGTCAATTAAGGGCACCTGCTTACTGTAGTCTTTTTCGTGTCTGAAGCCGACGGCCAAATAATTGAAAATTAAAGAATATACGTAATTTTGGGGGTACTCATATATCGTCCAAAAGTAGGTGCATAAGTACCCACCCATAAATATCACTTTTTCTCTGCACTACAACGACATATTATTAATTTGATATACGCATTTCACACTTAATTTGTACATCACTCGAGTCTCACTTTTAGTCACAACATTATTACTTTTATGTATTTTGCTGCACTCAACTGCAATCGTTCACGAAGCTCGGTTTTATTATTCCAATAAAACTATAACTTTTATTCGAGGGATTTATCACAAATTAATAAAAGTAAAATAAATAACGATGACGAAACAAAGGTGGAAAGAATAACAATCACAATGACATGAACCGGCAAATCGTCGGCGAGTGTAAGAAGACAAGATATACATGTATATATACAAACACAAAATTCGCGAAGGGCTAGGACGTAAGAAGCTCACGCTATCGCAGCTACGTGCGCTATGAGCCAAGCAAGCGCCGTGTGCCTTGGTGGACCCCCTCCATGCATCGGTGAAGCAGCGTGGTGGCACTGGTGGTGGCGCTAACTTGCTATATATGTTACAACGTGGAGCCAAAAGTGGCGGGGAAAGAGACGAAAGAGTATAAGCCCAGCTATGTACAGGCGCTAATACATATATGAATGAAGTGGGGCGGGCTCTCACCACTAATACTTAGACTTTAGTTGCTCGCGGTCGAGTCCGGGGAGGTGACTACCACGCTGAAGGCGGGGTTATGCGCGTTATCGAAATCCCCAGGCTTGGTATTCGTCAAGTGCATAAGATTAGGGGATAGTAGGTTCATTTGGGGCTTAGCTTGGAGCAGCTTGGAGGTCCTTGAAGTTTCTCTATAAGCCACTCTGTGCTTCGCCTCAAAATATGCGTTTTGCTCCGAGATCACTAGAGTGACCCTGAGCAACTTCTACAGTCGCTTACATAGTGTGAACAAACTAGATGAAAACTACCCCTATTTGATGAAAATCCAGACTGGGCCAAAAAAATTTTTTTTGTATAGATCTCAAGCCCGATAACAAACGTAACTACTTTCGGACAAAAAAAGTCAGCAAAAGGTCCAAAAAATGGTAAAAATGGCCAAATCAGGCTTTTCGCTTCTATCGGAAAAGCTGTAAACCGGCCAAAAAAACGTTCTGCATGAAAAAGATGCGCAATTTCAAGACGAACAAAATGAGCCCTGGTGAGCCCAAATCGGCCTTATCGTTTTTTTTGCAAATTGCGAAAAAGTGCCAATTTCACCCTGTTTTTCGGTATTTTATAACTGGCATTCTAATTAACATTTTGACTTTAAATTTAAACAGAACATGGGTTTTATGATTCTTAACAAACCTACAAAATTTTAAGACGATTGGATGCAAACTTTTTGCAAACCGTCGAAGAAACTAAAAAAAGGTTCTTCCATAAAATGGTTCTAAAAAAATTGTTAGACCACGTAGAACCATTTTTTAAAATGTTTTTCTCAATAAGATGTTAACCCAACACTGATTAAATTTTCGTATCTCTAACTTTTTCGTAAGTATCTTAAAAATATGTCGGAAAACAGTGTTTTTTCGCAAAGTACCAGCGACGGCTCGCGAGGGCGCTGGGTTGAGCGCGCCACCGATTTAGGCCACGCTCACTTCCTCGCAGCGCCCTGTCAATCCAGCGCCGCCACTGATACTTCGCGAAGAAATATTATTTTCCGATACATTTTTAGGGTATTTACGAAAAAGTTAGAAATACAAAAATTTAACCAGTGTTAGATTAACATCTTACTAAGAAAAAACATTTTGAAAAATGGTGAAATTGGCACTTTTTGGACATTTTGTTCGTCTTGAAATTGCGCATCTTTTTCATGAGGAACTTTTTTTCGACCGATTTACAGCTTTGCCGATAGAAGCGAAAAACGTGATTTGGCCATTTTTATCATTTTTTTGGACCTTTTGCTGACCTTTTTTTTTGTCCGAAGAGACCGATACTCGAGATCTATACAAAAAAAATTTTTTTGGCCCAGTCTGGATTTCTCAGTCGAAAATCTAGTTTGCTTACACTAGTATATACATTTACGGTATTGACCATATGGGAGTTGCTTGGGGCCACTCTGGTGAGCTCAGAGCAAAACGCATGTTTTTGGGCAAAGCTTGGAGTAGCTCGAAGCTCCTCCAAGCTAAGCTCCAAACAAACTTAGTAGAATCTATTGATGCACCCACCGTGAGCATGCATTATTGAGATATATGTACAATTAGAAGCTAATATTACCTAATTAGCATTTATTTTGAAATTCAAATAAATTATTTTTGAGTCTAGACACTTGATATGTATGGTAATTTTGAAGTGAAACTTCTTTAGGCACGCCTTATATGGGGAGTTAACCCGTGAAACGAGCAAGCGAGCGAGCAAGCGAACGCTACCGTGCACATATGTATCTGTGTATATATATTATCTGTACGTATAGTAAGATCAAACTAAATTTTTGGCAATGGAAATTCAGACTAGTTCGAAAAAAATATGTAGTAGAGAATGGAACAATATCAATCGATTGTAAAAAAATCGAATCAAAAATATTTTCCGCTAAGGCTTCAAAAAAATGGCAAAAATGGTAAAACACGGTTTTTAGCGTCGGAAATGAAAAATAAGCCTTTAAATAAAAAATAAAAAGTATAGAAGTATGCGTGGCAAAAAGACGAACAAAATGAGCTCTGGTCAATCCTAATTGGTCCAGTGGTTTTCCCGAAAAATGCAAAAAACCTCGTTTTTTGAGCCAATATTAAAAAATTAATAACTCTTTTTCGCATAAATATTCATAGCTGAAATTTGGCAGAGTTNAATAAAAAATAAAAAAATAAAAATAGAAATATGTGTGGCAAAAAGACAAACAAAGTAAGTTCCGGTCGATCCCAATTAGTCCAGTGGTTTCCCCGCAAAATGCAAAAAACCTCGTTTTTTGAGCCAATATTCAAAAATTCAAAACTCTCTTTTGCATAAACATTAAGAACACAAATTTGGCAGAGTTGTAGCTTTAGTAGTCTTCAACAACCACACAAAATTTCAGCAAGATAGGATCGATAGTTTTTGCAAGCCGCGGCTAAATGCAAAGAAACTTTCGCAAAATAGCCTTAAAAAAAGTTGTTTTCAACGTAAGATGCAATTTTTTGCGGGATCATATTTTTTAATACTTACTCAACAACTTACCAAAGTATCAAATTTTTTTACAGTGTGGAAATTGATTTTTCGTTTCCAAAATATCGTTCTATTTAAGAGCACTTGCAGTTTGTCCGTACTCGGTCGATAACACTGAAGTCGAACTTCAGAGAATAAACGTGGCTTGTGCATCAGCGGCTACGGCGGTTCATTGCCCCTCTCGCGCCGTACCGCTGTGCGCTAAAAATACCCATTAGGTTTATCATTTTTCATGCATCTTTCACATAGCAAAAAAATTTGATACTTTGTTAAATTATTGAGTAAGTATTAAAGAATACGATCCCGCAGAAAAATTGCATCGAACGTTGTAAGCAACTTTTTTTAGGCCGTTTTGCGAAAGTACTTTTTTTGCATTTAGCTGCGGTTTGCAAAAACTATTGATCCGATCTTGCTGAAACTTTGTGTGGTTGTTGAACACCACTAAAGCTACAACTCTGCCAAATTTCAGTTCTTAAAGTTTATGCAGAAGAGAGTTATTTATTTTTTAATATTGGCTCAAAAAACGAGATTTTTTGCATTTTGCGGGTAAACCACGGGACCAATCGGGATCGATCGGATCTTACTTTATTTGTCTTTTTGCTACGCATACTTCCATATATTTTTTTTTTTTATTTTAAGACTAATTGTTCATTTCCGACGCTATAAACCGTGTTTTACCATTTTTGCCATTTTTTTGAAGCCTTAGTGGAAAATATTTTTGTTCGATTTTAGTACAATCAATTGGCCTTGTTTAATTCCCTACTACATATTTTTTCGAGCTAGTCTAAATTTCATGAAAAATTACCAACATTTTAGCTAATTCGATCCCACTCACTGTTAGAAATTGCGGGGGTACTTTTCAAACAAATGTAATTGAAGCATTTCTACAAGTACGTCATTGAAACATAATTTTGTTATGCACTGATGATATCAAATGCAATTTTTAAGTTTCAAAAATTTATCAAAAATTACAAAACTGTTATTGATAAAGACGAGCTAAAACTATTTTAAAACAGCATTTAATAAATATATTAAATTTAATTTCGTTTTGGAAAAAATTCAAAATGTTTTGGAATATCATATAAGTAATGTTATGAAATAGTATAATACGATATGTTATGGCATATTGCAGACTTTAAAAAATTTGGTTTCAAATACGTTTTGAAAATTACATTACGCGCAATAATATTCTGTAAACTAGCAACCACAACATTTTTTAATTTTCAATGACTGTTTTATGATGTAATATTAAAATACATTATTTATGTTCCAAAATTATTTTGAATTGTATAGGTACCGAGCTATACTTACTACGAATTTCTTTCCACCCAGGTGGAATTTTCAAAAGAATTATATGTACGGGAGCTGTCGTTGGCTGAATGGTTAGTGTGCTAGCTATCAGTAACAACATAGCTGAAGAATTGTGGGTTCAATTCCTCATGGTTGGGGCACTTAGATTTTTTCTGGTGACAATATTCACTACCCCTTTGCCCCTTTCATCCATTTTCTCTCTATTCATTCGAAAACCGAACTGATGGCACATGCATTTGGTCACAAGCCTTGTATTATATTCCAACGCCTTGGTGTTGGCCCCCCTGATCAGAAAATGTCGAAAATTAATTTTTTTTAAAATTATTACCAACATGCAAGGCGGACTTTTCGTATTTCTAATCAAAACAGCCGCGCATCGTTTTCGCGAACCTGCAGGACACCCATTCGCCTCCATGTAATCGCATCCATGATGTAAGAATATAAGGTGTTGCGCATCCATTTTGATTGACCAATCAGGAACGCTTCCATCGCGCCGCCACGTCCGTCTGCGAATTTCAAAAGCTTTTAAAATATAAAGCATATTAACATCAAGAAACTCGTGAAACAATATTTATTTTTTATTTCAATATTTTCATTCCAGTTGTTTCAGTGACCAAACGTACAATTCGTGAATATTCATACAGAAAAACTGATTAAATAGGTAATCATTCATCAATTGACGTACATGTATATTCATACGTGTGTTGATATATATATATGTCTCACTTCGAGGTGATACGGGGGATAGATTTTAGTTTCAACTTTGGCCATTTCGTTTCATTGTACAGGCTCTTCGGCGCTGTAGTAGTCACATCTCCCTCAAATATGGCGTCGTGATGGAAGGCGCAGAACGGCACGAAAATAAGACCTCGGAACGTCTTATATTAAATAAACCTCTTATATTCTTACATCATGATCGCACCCTTAGGCGGTGTCGTGAATTGGATTCTGGAAAAGACCATCAGAAGTAATCTGAGTGCCCCGACCGGGAATCGAACCCACGACCCCTTGAGCTGAGTTGTTTCAGTGATTAGCACGCTAACCACCTGACCTAACGACGAGCTCAGTATATATACCTGGAGGAAGCATCGTACATACTGATATACTGGTTGCGAGACCAGGTGCGAGAGAGAGAGTCCGAGTTCAAGTACATCCTATCTCTCTCGCACACGCTTCGTGATTGGTCGCCAAAAACCCGTATATATAGTAATATCAGGCTGGAGTGGGAGCGACAAAAATGTTTGAGTGAGGTTAGGAAAAAGTAAACAATAGGTACGTTGTAGTGCTTATGTATAATGTAATTGGTCATGTTTATTTTAAAAAGTATATACTTACTTACGAATTCGAATTAATCATTATGAAAAACAAAAAATTCTGGCTGAAAAGAAAATCAGGAGAATCTATACTAAAGTAATTTTATTACGAAATAAATAGTGTTCACATAATTCCATGTTGTATTTTAAGTTATTTTTCGGAAACTCGTGTTTACGTATAACTTTTTTAAGGAAGTATTCATTAAGTATACCATTACGACTGTACTTATAATAAAATTCAAGGTCTTATTGTTTTCTAACTGCAAAAGTCTTATAATTTTTGTCAATGTCCAATTCTATACATCTTTAGAAGGTGTTGACGTTCATTTCCCAACCTCACTCAAACATTCTTGTCCCTCCCGCTCCAGCCTGAAACTACTATATAATATATACGGGTTTTTGGCTTAGAGCATGTATACCTTGAGAGAGTGGGCGGTGGCTCAGTCTACTAGGTCGTCGATTGACACGCGGGAGACCGCGGTTTGATTCCCGGCCAGTGCGGCTTTAGGGGAAAATACCTCTATGATTTTTCACACGTGCTTTTTCACCATGCAATGCTCCTCGAGGAGGGATTAGGCGACTTTCTCGCAGCAAAAATAGCCTAATTTCCCCCCCTACCTCCCTTCTATAATGAGAAGCCTCCTATCCCTTTTCCCTTCCTTCTCCCAAGTGCAAAGTTCCCCAGCGTAATGCCCTTTTAAGGAGCTGGACGTAGAGCACTATAATATATAAAAAAAATTATATATACCTAGAGGCAGCATCGTATATACTGGTTGCAAGACCAAGTGCGAGAGAGAGTGAGTCCGAGTTCCAGTATGTCCTGTCTCTCTCGCACCTCGCACATGCTTCTCAAACATTTTTGTCGCTTCCGCTCCAGCCTAATATTATTATATATACTGATTTTTGGCGACCAATCACGAAGCGTGTATGAGAGAGACAATATGTTCTGGAACTCGGACTCTCTCTCGCACCCAGGGATGGGCGTGTCATTAATGTCACGTCGTAAATTAAATTTATGACATGTCATGTATTATGTTTACGATACGTCAAAAAAATGACTTTATTACATTTAGTGAATTTACGACACGTATCGTGAAAATACTATTTTTTCTAAATGGCGAACAAATTAATTTAGAGAAAATTACAAAAACGCTTCCTGGTTGACGTATAAATGTGATAATAAATATTTGTTTTAAAATATCTTACCTTTCTGGATTCATTATCCTAAAATCTGGGTACAATTTTAACTTTACTAACAGACGTAGCCGAAAAAAACAATGTATTGAAAGTGTATGATCGATTTTAGACTTTTTTTAAAAGCAACTATGAATTTTAAATTAGTACACGAGCATATACGTATGTTTTATTGAGTTTTCATAACCAAAAATTCACTGTTGTGAAACCCGTGTCATTTATTACATAAATGACATAAATTACATAAATTACACAAATTACACGTGACATGTCGTAAATGCCTCCTGACCAGATTTACCCATCCCTGCTCGCACCTGATCTCGCAACCAGTGTATACGATGCTGCCTTCAGGTATTGAGAACATGCCTGTATCACGTAATATGGCGATACGTATATGACGATGAGAGGAAAAGAAGTACAGGCATTGAGGGAAAAATTAAGTTTTTATTGTTTTTCGTGGTAGAAAAGGTGTTGAATACAATAAGTTTTTATATTACATATTTTCATTATAAGAGATAGGTTCTTACTTTTTTCATACGATGAAATCGTTTATTAAGGCCGTGAACCGCGCTTTGAAGGTACGAAGTATAGTTAACCCTATACATTGAGCTACTCGTTTCTGCTGCTGCTGCTATCGCTGTTGCGCCTGCTCAGAGGCAAACAAGCTGCTTGATGTTAGGTTAAACTGTACTTCGTACCTTTAAAAAGATGTTTTCGGCCTTAATAAACGATTTCATGTTGTAAAAAAAAATAAGAACCTAACTCTTACAATGTTAAAAATATGTACTCTAGAAACTTTTTGTGTTCAACACCTTTTCTACTACGAAAAAAAAAAAAAAACTTAATTTCTCCCATTAGGCCTGTACTACTTTTCCTCTCATAATCATATATATATCTCCATGTCACGTGGTACAGACATATTCCCAATATATGCTCTAAGTCATGAGACGCGATAGAGAGGTTTTAGTTCGAGTTATTGCCGCATGATGCTTTTTTACATAGTAAAATGTTGTTAAATTTTCGCAGTTTTCTTTTGAACGCGTTAAATGGTAGAGGTTTTAGTTTCAACTTTAGCCCCTTCATTTACTTTTGTAAGGACTCTTTGGCACTAGTAGTCGCGTCTCATCATGAATACCTTTTTTTTAGGCGTAAAGATAAAGAGTGAAGAGACAATCAATCGATCCAAAAAATCATCAGCGCAAGCGAACGGATTAATAGTCGAGGGGTCACCCATCCGACTACCAACTAGGGCTAACTCTGCTTAACTTTTCAGATCAACGAGACTGCAACTCTACCGCTGCGCCACCGTACAGTGGTCCAGAAAGCCCGAAAAACTCTCAAAATTCATGTTTCCAATGTATTTTTTTCAAATTAAACGTTTTTGGGCTTATTTTGTTCCTCAGAACTTAAGCTACAAGGATCCGAGTTCCTCAGACGTTTCACTATTTTTGATATATATGTATTTCAGGTATATATACAGCAATTTTCGATAGTCAAAATACTCTGGATACATAATGCTTTGTTAAAGTTAACAGATTTGTACAAAAATTGGTATACGGGGTTTTTGAGGTCACTGATTACGAATCGAAGGTCAGAATTTAAAATTTAAAGATAGCTGATCCAAGATGGTGGACAAATTTGTGAAAATTACCCATTTTCTGCTAACTTTGAGATGTCAATGTTTTAGGGTTTTCTGATTACGAATCTGAGGTCACATTTTCTGATTCGAAGATGGCAGATCCAAGATGGTGGACTAAACTTTAGAAAAATTGACAGAAAATGCCTCACAATCTCTGCTTCTACTGAATTTTGACTGGATCGAGGTTTTTTTTGGCTTACGTTACTTCTTACATCGAAACCTACAATGATTCCATTCCCTTGGAGAAGTGATGTTAAAAAATATATGCGTATATATAGGGAAAATTTAAGTAATTTGTGAAATTCCGACGTTCGGATCAAATTTTAATCTAGTTTCAGATATTCCAGTAGGCTGAACTTCTAAGTAAGTGTTTAGTATCGAAAGACAATAAATGTAAGGTTACTAAATAATATTCAGGATACAAGATAGTTGCTGATACTAAATGGCGGATTGTCTATTGTCTCACAACGTATGAGACATGGGATTTAAAGGGAAGGGTAAACCGAGAATAACACATGAATAGAAAGTTATCCGTTTATAATCTAATAATGCCATAAATGAATATTTTAAGAAATACATATCATTTATTAAGAGGAACAAATTTTGTATTTACAAGTATCGGTTCATTAACACTCAATCATTGTAATATTCAAGTTAGGTGTAATAGCTGATTGTAAATGAATAAGGAATTGATTTGTTAACTAACGTTATAGCTGTCCGTTGTACGTAATATCTTCATTCATAAATAAAGAAGAAAAGTAGGCACTTACGCATGGATAAGTACATATGCGATTATGAAAAGATATGTACATGAATTTGTTTTCCTCTTAACAATACAAATATATATTGATGAATTTGTCTTCTAAGAATACCAATGCACCGGAGTCAACGCGTATTTTTCAAAAAAAGTTATTACAAATATTTACATTGATTAATATTTCCCAATTTCCATGTAGTCCAAAATATTGGTTGGTACGAGTTACGTACGTACGAAATCTATTGTAGGAAACATAGGTTTTATACGTGTATGAAACTGCAAGTACTACGTCGAACAGTTTTGAGGTTTGTTACAGTTAGTTGGTGACATAGTTTTTCGTTCATGAGAAGATGTCAAGAGAAGTATGGTCGTTTCGTTTCTGACATTTTTAAAAGTATTATACGGTTTTCTATAAATCGCAGTAGAAAACTTTTGGTTGAGATATGAATCCCGCTCCTGGTAGTGGCCGATAACATACTCCGATTTGCGAAGTCGATCAAACCTTATACTTTAACTGTGTATTTTAAACCGTGAACAGCCCTCTTCTGGTTTTGTTTGTGCTCATTCAGTGTTTACTTGTATTATGCACGTAGTATCCTCCTATTAATAACATCTTGGAGACAGTAACCGTATTAGTTTTTTAACTGTACAAGAAAAAAATTTACATATACATTTTTTATTAATGTTTACGCACAGTTCGTAGTTCATAATGTGTACTTTGAGTTTCAAAATTTTAGTATGATAGTCAATTTTCATATTTCTTGATTCCATAAACTTCCAGTTATATTCTTTTGATAACAACTAAGTTGAGAGACAAGCTAGTTTTATAAATATTTATTAAAAACCGATAATTCATAGTGCATTTATCGTACAAGAGATGTAGAAATTATCATGACAATCAGACGTGCTTTAATATTACAAGATTGTTTTACCCCTTCTTAAAAGATGTGAAGAAACACAGGCTTTATTGACTTTAAGACAATCACCTTACAAAAATAATTCCTACTCACCTATGATAGTAACGTACGAGGTTGTACAACTAATTTTTATGATCAAG
Source organism: Copidosoma floridanum (assembly GCF_000648655.2). The sequence goes on from NW_019379922.1 coordinate 115,560, forward strand.
GTAAAGAAGGAGAATAAAGAAATCGTGCAAAAAAGAAAAAAATTAATTCAAGATGGTCTCATGAAGAAACTAGGAATATTAGTCAATGCCCCGACTCAAAGCGCGGGTAGTACTATAGTATAATTTCCGAGCTGTGTTGCCGTTATTATAATAACGGCAACACAGCTCGGAAATTTTTTAATAGTGTTGATGCTGTATCTGAAGTAACAGGTTTAATGCTATTTCTTACCAATACTTTTCTTAAAATGCATATTTCAAAGTAGTATAATATAGATAAATTAACTAAATTTCAGGGTTTAACGCGGAACTTTTAAGATATTTTAAGGTTATTCTGGCCGTTGTATCATCTGATGAACAAATCGACTTAAAGGAATTCAGAGTGTATTCTTTAAGAACAGCGGAAATTTACGTGGACAACTATTCTTGGTACAAGATGCCACCCTCACTACATGTGATTCTAATTCATGAGCACAAGATAATGAAATCATTATTTGTACCACTTGAATATGTACTAATGAGTACTATCTTAAATCTTAAGTGTGTTATTACCCGAACTTAAAAAATTTTTTTTGGAGTGGTAACTAATACAGATTTTTTTGCAGAGATTGATGATTAACTCTGATCTATTTTTTTTGTTACGTTGTGAGACCCCTAAAAAACAGAGTACATGTCTGACAGTAGAAATGATATGTTTGCTTAACCGCAAGAATGAAAACTCGAGAAATGTGAAAATAACTTGTTGGTTAACTGTGCATCTATAGATGCATCAATAGAAGATATAAGTGATGAATTATCTTAATACGAGAATTCTTAATCATACAATAACGGTTTTGTTAAGGAACAGATACTTGTAAATACGAAATTTGTTCCTCTTAATAAATAATATGTAATTCTTAAAATATTCATTTAAGGCGTTATTAGATTATAAATGGATTAGGTTCTATTCATATGTTATACTCGGTTTACCCTTCTCTTTAAACCCCATGTCTCATGCGTCATAAGACAATAGACAATCCACCATTTTGTATCGGCCACCATATTGTATCCTTAATATTATTTAGTAACCTTACATTTATTGTCTTTCGATACTAAACACTTTCTTAGAAGTTCAGCCTACTGGAATATCTGAAGCTAGACTAATATTTGATCCGAACGTCGGAATTTCACAAATTACTGAAATTTTCCCTGTATATACGTATATATTTTTTAACATCACTTCTCCAAGGGAATGGAATCATTGTAGGTTTCGATATAAGAAGTAACGTAAGCCAAAAAAAACCTCGATCCAGTCAAAATTCAGTAGAGACAGAGATTGTGGGACATTTTCTGTCAATCTTTTTAAAGTTTAGTCCGCCATCTTGGATCCGACATCTTTGAATCAGTAAATGTGACCTTAGATTCGTAATCAGAAAACCCTAAAATATTTACATCTCACAGTTAGCAAAAAACGGGTAATTTTCACAAATTTGTCAAATATATATATATATATGTCTCACTTCGAGGTGGATGCGGGGGATAGATTTTAGTTTCAACTTTGGCCACTTCGTTTCATTGTACAGGCTCTTCGGCGCTGTAGTAGTCACATCTCCCTCAAGTATGGCGTCGTGATGAAAGGCGCAAAATGGCACGAAAATGAGACCTCGGAACGCCACACCTTATATTCTTACATCATGAGTCATGAGTAAGAGTATGAGTACATGAGTGCGAGACTCGTATCGACGAGATCTTGGAAAAATCTACAAATTTTATATTTAACATTTTTCAGTAGGACATCAAATTTCGCGTGAAATTGCAAAAAATACGAGATGTATCCATTTTTACCCCTTTTCAACCCCTAAAATCATCCCCCAACTTTCTTGGGCACATAACACATTTTCCTTATGTTGACTTTAAACCCTTTTAACCATTTTAAAACGTAGGTTTCTGGATAACATTTTTTTGTTCTCTATATTCAACGTGCCTGGACTATCTTGCTGCCACTCTGCAACTATAAAAATCCTACAGGTGAAGTATGATCATATCTTATGAGTGTGATAAGTAGCAGATAGAGCAGCAAATTGGCGCACACTCGCAGATAGATAGAGCTTAACTGACTGGAACGACAATGAAACGAATGAACCGGACGAATGATGCAAAACTGTTTGAACGAACCTAGAGGCTCTTTTACCGTCAAGCTTGAATCAGATGGCGCCAGAGCACGTCGCGGCTGTTATGGCCGTCGCACTTACACACCGTCAAATTTACAGTTGTGTATTGTGTTCGTGAGCCTATCTGTGTAATGAGCAAAGCAGAAGACATAACCTTTGTAAATGATTGCTGTTGTTTGCAGACAATTTTTGTTTGCATTTACGTTTAAAGATAGTAGGAAAAATGAAGTGCAGTGTAATATCCTGCGATAAGAAAGTGAAATTTAAATTTCCTTCTGATAGTGTGATAAAAAAAAAGTGGCTCGAAGCAATTGGGAGACCAACATTTTTGCCGCTCCCAAGTCATGGCTTATGCCTCGACCACTTTGCCTCCACGAGTTCTGCTTTTCTTCCACTGACTCTTGCTCCTTTCCCTTTTAAAAGCTTTTTCAATTCTGAAACTTTTAAGCTCCCATAATATTCTTTCTTGTCTTCCTTATTCATTTCAAAATTTCAAATATTGCGCTTTACCACTACACTTTACTTTCCTATGTACATACAATACTGAAAAGTAATGTTGTGTGAGTGAGACGGCCATGACAGCCGCGACGTGCCCTGGCGCCATCTGATTCAAGCTTGA
>NW_019379922.1:119330-134609 GCF_000648655.2 Copidosoma floridanum
CTGTACTGTAAATTATATCTAATTTGAATTGCTGTCGGGTTCTGATTATGGCCAGAACGGTCTCGCAATGCCGCAAATAAATTTTCCAACGGGTCCTGTTGTAGACGAGTCGTTAGCAGATAAACTCCCCCTTGCTCTTTCATGTCCTCCCACTGGAGTAGAATACTTTTGATAGTTAAATAAAAACCGTCAAAGCAAGGAGGATTTCCATTTTTATCACTGCATTTCCAAGAATTAACGTACTCTAAGCTGTTTTGTAAGTACTGTATGACTTGAGGGTTTTTATCAGATAATGGTCGTCTTAAAGGATTTTTATCGTTTCCCGACCTACTATTCAGACAGTCAAAAAGATCGTTAATATTTTTAAAAAAATTTTCTGTAAAAATACAGTACGGGTGCATAAGTGGACGTTCCGGTGCAGTAGCACCAGCCATAATTGCCGACGAAACCGAGTTACTAAATACTTGAGTTGCCAAGCTGACGTTCATTAATTCAAAGACAGTCGGGTCAACGTGCTTGTCTGACAATTTTGGTGCTGCTTTGCATGGTTGATCTCGCTCACGGATTCTCAACTCGCGAATAACACCCCACGATACGTATTCGTCACCGACCATGAGTTCGCGCTTTCGAAAGGTATTTCGAAGGCATTTAATCAGATGTGGTGCATCGTAATTAAAAAAAATCTTACGCTGCAAACGCTCAATGTACGGTTTTTCTTTTGAAATACTTAAAATTTTAACGGCCTTCTGATTGGGGGAACCGAGATCACACACCATTAATTTAAGAACAAAACCCGCTTCTTCAACATACTTGATCACATCTAATATTATTTTACTCAACATTTTTCCATCAACAGCATTATGTGACACGTAATAGCAAATAGGTTGCCTCCAATCAAATTGTCTACCCTTCAATAAAAATACCAACACATGATTCCCACGGCGTGGTGAACGACCGAATATGCCTAGATCGGCAAAACCTTCGATCAAATCTCTTTTGGGATCGTATTGCAACCAAGTTTTTATTGACATTTCGTCCCACATAAGTATACATTCGCGTTCTTCTTCAGTCATATTACTACTTTTTTCTTGTAATAGACGTAGTAATGAAATGTTTCGCCTGGGAGACAAATCTAACTCGTTAACCCACTTTCGGATTAAGTTAACGCACGGCAAAGCAAAATTTTTTTTATCGCGTAGGTAGTAATAGGCCTTGGGTGATTTATAAAATAAATTTATAGCAAATTCTCTTTCATTATTTGCCCACCTCTTTTGCTTTACGTGATCAACTTGCATTTTAAAAAATTCTACAACATTTTTGTTCAACTTTTCGATATTGTCAAATATATTTTTTTTATCTTCTTGTTTTTTTACTGATTTTTGTAAAATTAATATCCTTTTATTTTTTTTATATAAAATTTTTTGCATGTTAGCTGTCTTAGTTTTCAATAAAACATTATTTGTGGTCAACTTATTTACAACATACTGTACTTTTTTAGCATTTTTTTCTTTTTCAACCAATTGATTTTTTAAAGCAAGTATTTCATTTTTTAATTTACCAATCGTTTTTTTGCGTGTGTGGGCATCTGATGCAGGGAACAATGTTAATTTGTTGATACTAGAATGAATGGAAACTTATTGAGACACGGATGTTTCATTTTCCGCACGATACAAGTTCGATGTTCTGCTGCTGTCTGCATGTGCGGTTTCGTGAGTAGATAAACTATTTACGTTCAAATTCGTTACGTCACATTGTTGTGAAGTACTACTTGGGATCGTGTCCTCAAGATAATTTCACGGCAGTGCCGAATTTTTTAGTTTTTTTATTCCGTTGCTGGAATAATAGTTGTCTTCCTCGAAGTGATCACTGCACACTCGTCTGTTGTCAAACTGTCGTTTTTCCAGTCCCACGAGATGTATGTTTCCGATGTTTTTAATCCACTGATCGCGCCTATGTTAAAACCGATTATAACGCTTATATTAAAAACGAATATCCCTGTCTCGATATTTTATCCTATTTCTCATAAGGAAATATGTGCGAAAAAGTTATTAGTATCATCATGTACATGATGAAACAATCACAACGTTGCACTTTCATCAGAAATATTTATTACACTGGTAGAAACAATAAAGAAAAAACGTACCGGGAGTCATCCATGGGAAATCTGTAAAACGATTTTGATGGTGTTTTTTGTTTCGAATTACAACAGTCTATATAGGAACACTGGATACGGGGTGAAGGCATTTTTCGTTCTCATAAACATACAAAAAACTGTTAATTTATTCGTCACTGGACAAAATATTTTACAATACCGGATTAAAATACTATTACTGCGTTCATCAGCCAATTTCAAAATCTTTTGACTGCGTCCGTCCTGATAGTGACACACGAGCAACTTCTTTTTACAAACAAGGATCCTGCATAAACTTGTCAAAACAATAATAAAACGAGATAGAGCAGAGTGTGCTCCCGGCTATTGGTCGAAATATGCGCGCGGGATTCGAATGAACCAGTAGTAGGCGATAATTAAAAATTTTTTCGAACCCAATGAGAGCTTTACTTCGGTAATACAAATAATATTAAAAGGTACAATTGTCAAAAAAAAATTTTTTTTATTGTACTGTACATACAATAATTGTAAATAAATATAAATAAATTATAAATGGATAAAAATCCTTATACAAACATTAAAATATTCGGAAACATTAAAAACAATTTTAATCTTTGATAAAACCAGCTACAAACGGTCCGAATAATGTTTACGAATTTCGAGCAGATGCATTTGTTGTATGTAAAAGTTATAGAAATGTGAGAATTATCATTGATAATGCTACCTACATTTTCGAAAAAATAGTCTACCTATTGTTCTCACCAGTACTATGTTGTCATCACAATGAATAATAAAAAATTATAATATGTACTAATAGATAGCCAATGTAGGGATCGTTATTGTAAATACAATTTAAAAATGTAATTGGTATTCTCTTTACCGTGCTACCTTCACGATAATGTATAATAGTATACTTATGAATATGTACATGTACACGTCGGATGGACTATTGACCAATTAATAATCAGGAAAACACACATTGGTACTGAAAAACATTAAATCATGTACAAACTTAATATGTACATACGTACATATTTCACGTAATCAGGAATAATATGCGCAAAGTTTCTCATTGCATCATTTGAAATTTGAAATTCCCGCATGTATTTCATTAATTCAGAGCGCTCAGACACCAGCGCCTCTACGTGGCTGGGTACCAGAACTACTACCTTGGTACCCAACAAACTCTTCGCCACTTTTTAACATAGAAGTGGGCTTCTATAAGCGTCTATATTCGTTGGAAGAACATTGTAAAAATCGTTCTTTTTTCCTATCTATCTCTTCATATGTATATATGTATGTAAAAAACGTACGTAAAATATTAAATGTGTATAATACGACAGTTTTTTAACTTTTGAAAACAAGAGAAAATCTTTTTGTTTTACGTTGTATCTCAAAAGGGAAGCAAAATTGGCTAAAATTAACAATTTTTACGGGTCTCTTAAAGGGGGTATACATGATTGAGGTTCACAAATGTAGAAGTGTTGGACTTGACACAAATATAACCTCAATTATTTCTTTTTTTGACAGTTTCTTGAAAAGAACGAGTAAAAAAGTTTTTCATTTGTACACCATGTATAAAAAATTAATATGGACATTTACAAAATCTTTGAAACATTTTTATCATATCATAACCTCTCAAAATTCGAAATACAGTCATATCTTGAAAAGGAAGCCAGATGGGCCAAAAATAACTCCACGTATAATAAAAAATAATTATTGAGGTGGAAAAATATTTTACGCGGATTTATTCAAATAATCGTAATAATTTTGAAAATAGTAAGTCATATTTCAAAGGCAAAGCTACAACCTTCATATCCTACCTATAAAATGATTTATTTTCTGTTTTCTATAATGTATTATTCGCTTTGAGCGCAATTCCGAAATCATGCCCCCACTGGAGACTTTGAGAACGATTGGTCGTCATTAGAAAAAGTAATTACTGTGAAATCGAGCTTCCGGCTCCATTTACTAGGTGGCCAACCCTTAAATGTTGCTTCTCTACAAGTTTATGGAAATCAATTCATAGTACTGTCCTTTTCTAATCACGACCAATCGTTCTCAAAGTCTCCAGTGGGGGTGCGATTTCGGAATTGCACTCAAAGTGAATGAGAAAAATTGGCACATCACCAAAACCTATATTCTTTTTAATAATTTTGAGATCAGTAGGAGTTACTTAAGCACGGTTGAATATTAATATTAAATTATAAGTTATTATAGAAAACGAATGAAATGAAAAATTACAATTTTACAATGGAAAATAGCTATATATCTATTGTTCTCCTTAATCTCAATAAGATATAGTGGATCATTTCACTTTCACGGTAGCCAAAATTTTGAAAAAATTTTATTTGTCGGATACAAAGATTTCAACAAGAATTAATTGAACACATATGATGTTATATCAAATGAACGAATATTAATTCTAAATAAAAGAAATTTTTGTCCCACTACGTGGGACAAAAGTCCCTTCTTTCAGCCAAGTATAGTGAAAATTTTTATTTCATTCTGCATTACATGACCAGCAATTTGTAAATATATTACATATATCATAGCAAACCAAAATGAGTGTCCAAGAAAACAGTCAGTACCTTTTGAAAGATATATTAGTAAATCCACCAAGTCTAAGCATTATAAGTCAATTTTTTTTTATGTCCAATATTTCCTTGATCTACAAATAAAAACGAAAATGTTGATATTTACTTATACAAGATAAACTAAAAAAAAAGCTACTAAGTTTCTCTGGAAAACGTCGAAATAGACTGCACCAAGACTGGAAAAGTTGAAACATGCATGACCAAGAGTCTTGAAATAGACCTACAACATTTGCACGATTTTTGTTACATTATTTAAGTACTGTCTGACACTAGCCTCTTGTTGTCAGTATAAGAAATAGAAACTTTTAATATTCTTAAAAAATGGATATCAAATAGTGTATGTTCTAAAATATTTAGTGATTTCAATAATTGACATTACAGTACAATCAATAAATTAAAAAACTGTTAATTTATTCGTCACTGGACAAAATATTTTACAATACCGGATTAAAACACTATTACTGCGTTCATCAGCCAATTTCAAAATCTCTTGACTGCGTCCGTCCTGATAGTGACACACGAGCAATTTTTTTTTACAAACAAGGATCCTGCATAAACTTGTCAAAACAATAATAAAACGAGATAGAGCAGAGTGTGCTCCCGGCTATTGGTCGAAATATGCGCGCGGNTTTCTAAAGTTTAGTCCACCATCTTGGATCTACCATCTTCGAATCATAAAATGTGACCTCAGATTCGTAATCAGAAAACCCTAAAACATTTACATCTCAAAGTTAGCAGAAAACAGTTAATTTTCAAAAATTTATCCACCATGTTGGATCCGTCATCTTGAAATTTTAAGTTCTAACCTTCGATTCGTAATCAGCGACCCCAAAAACCCCTGTATGCCAATTTTTGTACAAATCGATATATTTTTAAAAATTTTGTCCGCCATATTGGATCCGCCATCTTAAAATTTTTAATTCTGACCTTCAATTCGTAATCAGCAACCCTAAAAACCCCCGTATACCAATTTTTGTACAAATCGGTCAACTTTAACAATGCATTATGTATCCAGAGTATTTTGACTATCGAAAATTGCTGTATATATACCTGAAATACATATATATCAAAAATAGTGAAACGTCTGAGGGACTTAGATCCTTGTAGCTTAAGTTCTGAGGAACAAAATAAGCCCAAAAACGTTTAATTTGAGTAAAAATACATTGGAAGCACGAATTTTGAGAATTTTTTGGGCTTTCTGGACCACTGTGCACCGTGTCGGTAGTACTTAAGTATACCTTTTGCTGCATAGTGGAAATCGTAACGTGGCTATAATACGGGCTAAATTGGGCCTCTGTTACCGTTAAGGGACTGTCAGGTAAATAATGTCTGACACAAAACATCGCTTGATCTATTTAATGTCTTCGAAGAACCAACGAATATAGACGCTTATAGTAGCCCACTCAACATAGGACTGGTCGCGAAAAAAAAAATCTGATTAAAAGTAGACAGTAGATGGCGCTTCTATGTACTATTTGGGAATAGATAATAGTGTCTATAGTGAGTGAGTCGTTATTATAGTACGGAAACGTGCCTAAATACTAAATTGTTGCGCTTATGACGTTATTTATTTGGGGTAGTAGTANAAATCTGATTAAAAGTAGACAGTAGATGGCGCTTCTATGTACTATTTGGGAATAGATAATAGTGTCTATAGTGAGTGAGTCGTTATTATAGTACGGGAACGTGCCTAAACACTAAATTGTTGCGCTTATAACGTTCTTTATTTGGTATAGTAGGGCCCCAATCTCGCGAAATACGCGTGGATGTACTAGCTTAATATCAAGCCAGCACATCTTCTCATTGAGCTGAGCAGATAAACGGGTGACGGAAAGACCTGGATATTTTTTAGCTAATTTGTAGCTCTGAGATGCATTAAAGGGGAACAATCGAATAATCATGCCTAATACAAGATGGAATTAACTGTCGGACAAGNTATAATTTTTTTTATTAGTATAAATTTTTTTAATAAATCTCAGTTGAAATCTTAGGTGAATTTTTGGCATGAAATAGTTACGATCTCAGGTGAGATGTATCAGGTGGGATACTTTGAGCTATACATTTAGCCAGACATTGTGCTATACTCTGAGCTATATACTTTGTCGAAAAGGTAGTATATATATTTATATATATGTAGAATGTATCCATATATATATATGTGTGTATGTAGTGATTTCAATAATTGACATTACAGTACAATCAATAAATTGATTAAGTATAAAAAAAGTAAAATAATTATAGAAAAAAAGTTGGTAGTGAAGTTCTCATTTCAAAAATAACATTAAAAGCTGGAAATACTTTATCAACACCTTTAATTTCATATAGAAAGCAACTTTCTTTAGTTTGAATATTTTCTATGGCTATATGAACAAGTCTCAAGATGAAAGTTTCTATTATGTGGGATTACACTTAAACTTTCATTTTTTCACGGCCAATTGTATGTAGCTCTATCAAGATACACAATAAAGAAGGTATTTTCGCTCAAATATACAGATAGAATAACTCAGATATTAATTGACGATATTGTTTATGACGAAATTTTAAAACGTCATAACAACAGTTCACTTTAATTTTGTAGTAAAACTATGAATGTTTATTTCAGCGACGTGTACTTCAACAACAGTGATAGCTCAGTGCAACGACTGTTCATTATTTCGATAGCCAATCACGAGACAGATCACTTTGACTTTCTACTTATACTGCTTCGTGATTGGCCGTCGAAATAATGAACAATTGTTGCTCTGAGCTATCGCTGTCGTCGAAATAAGCGTCACTGGAATTAACATTAAGGTGGCTCGTTCATGACTCCCAAGTCAAAGGTGTGACTGTCAAGTTAATATTTATTAATGCTGCTTAAATTTTAAACAATTATTTGTTAATATTGTTTATTGAGGCAAATTAAGTACTGATTCAAAATTTTAGATCATAATATACGATATAAAAGTTCGTAGGAATGATTATCTAAAATTCGTGCTTAACCTCAAAATACCAGCAGTGGATGCTTACCTATGCTTTCAACATAGGAAACGAAAATGTATGCCTGTGTTTCTTTAAATATCTTTTGATTAAGTCCGTGAACACATATTTCGAGATAGTGGTATATTTGGAATTGCACAAGCTTTATTGTGTCAGTTTTTTACTTAATTACGTTCAGTAAATAAATAACTAGGCTAAAACTTTCAGTAAAAAAATGCTTAGTTGCCATAAGAGCACATGTTTAGAATTTAAATTTCATTTATTATTTTCTTGCGTTTATATTCGTTAGCCTACTCTGAAATTTTGAGGGATAGTGTATTGTATCTCAATAAATGATTCTTCAAGATTTCATGCCATTCTGTTCATAATCATTTCATGAAAGAACCACCTTAATTGATGATCCCAATAGCCACGAATGAATTATTAATAATATAAATAAGTATTCAGCATGGGAACTGTACTGCTAACGCAGGCTGATGGCCACTAACTGAACTTAAGCTAATATTGTTGGCATATATTGGTAAATATTCTTGGCATCATAAAATATCATAAACTTAACCAGTCTTCTATACGTTATACAATGATTTATAAATTTTATAACCATTCATGTTCAATTTTATCAATTATAATAGGTTGATTCAAGAAGTCTACATAAAAGAAGTAAAATCTCCATAAAAAACTGATTTCACTCTAAAGTAAAAGGTTAGGCGAGTTTGATGAATTTGGTATTTATCGAAAAAAAAAAAAACCAAGACTACAAAAATAATAATCTAATACATTTATGTGTAATACAGTAATCATTTTAATAGCAGAACCCATAATAATTCGAAGTGCTTTTTTAAAAATGTATAATNATTATAATAGGTTGATTCAAGAAGTCTACATAAAAGAAGTAAAATCTCCATAAAAAACTGATTTCACTCTAAAGTAAAAGGTTAGGCGAGGTTAGGGAATTTGGTTGAATTCGAAAAAAATCGAAAACAAGACTACAAAAATAATAATCTAATACATTTATGTGTAATACAGTAATCATTTTAATAGCAGAACCCATAATAATTCGAAGTGCTTTTTTAAAAATGTATAATATTTCTAACGTAACTTATTCAACAGTATTTAACAAAATTAAAGATTTCAAAAGTAATGAGATCAACAATAAAAAAGTTAGGTTTGTTGCTACATTAAAGTGTTCTTACTCATCAAAAATAATTTTGTACTGTAAGAAATATCTTTATCAAGATATCCGAGGGAACAAATAATTTTACAAAATGAAATTAAATACTAAAAAATTTTTAAATCTGCATAACTTGCTTGGCGGGATTTATATTGTTCTTTAGTGATTATTTGAAAGTGAGTTGAGGAAAAAAAAATGTGTCATAATTTTTTTCACTGAATGAATCAGTAACTGTTTGACGAGCTATTTTTTATTTATTCACTTAGATTCTTTGGTACAAATAATTTCCACTGCCTTCAAGTATTTTTTTAAGGTGTTCAACTCGTCAGTGCTTAAAAGTCAAACCATAATATGTTATGAAAAAATTACGGTACATTGTATACTTCAAAGCAGCTCGGTTCCGATAGTTCAAATGAGAAAATTGGAATAACTTAAGAAGTACTGTGACAAGTTTCCGATCATGGTTTCAAGTTTAACAAATTCCAGACACAATTTTGTAAAGACGTCTTGTAACCTTCACAGAAAAAATTAATGACAAAGTTTGAAGTTCGAGGTCCAACATCGTATTCAATGATATATTACTTACAATTTTATGAATACAATTATTATTATTATTGTTCTTTTTTTTTCTTTTTTTTTTACTGGGTTACTGCGACAGTTTACTGGCCTCGTCACCGGGGCCACCCACTCAGCACCTGTGTGTGGGGGTGTATTGCCGCACCCATTTCCAACCCTTTTACTGATACCATACCTAATCCATGGGCACAGTGTTAGTATTTCCGGTGAAACACCTTGCCAGTTAAGCTGACACTCTCTGCACCAATGGTGCATCGGGTCCACTCTCCATTGTTTAGCCTTTCCCCGGAGAAGACTCCATATTTCAGGGACCACTCCTCGCCGGTAAGGCCGGAGATCTCTGCCTGGCGCTTCGGATCCGCTTATCCCTACCTATAGTCCTAACACTGTTTCGCATTTGCCCAGGCCTGGAGACCTGTGGGGTAAAGAAAAAATTCTGAAATTACTCTGAAAGAAGAGTCCACGGAAAAACCTACTCCAAAGTAGCTGGGGCTACATAGGAACTTTTTCCGATGAAAAAAGTTTTTGAAAAAATCTATATTCACCATACATACATTTAGTTATCCCACCTGAGATCTCACCTGAGATCGCAGGTGACTATTTCAGCCCAAAAACTTACCTGAGATCTTAACTGAGATCGCAGGTGACTATTTCAGCCCAAAAACTTACCTGAGATCTNAAGTTTTTGAAAAAATCTATATTCACCATACATACATTTAGTTATCCCACCTGAGATCTCACCTGAGATCGCAGGTGACTATTTCAGCCCAAAAACTTACCTGAGATCTTAACTGAGATCGCAGGTGACTATTTCAGCCCAAAAACTTACCTGAGATCTTAACTGAGATTTATTAAAAAGTATTAATAAAAAAAAAAAAAAAATCGATTTTACGGCTTACAAAATTGCCTCTTTGGTGTTATCGTTAGTATGGTACATCGAAAAACATATTTATAGAGTTTCATGTCTATTTTTTAAAAATGAGATAAATTTCTTATTCAAGTCTCAGGTGAGATCTCATCTCATATCTCATCTGAGAAAGCACCTGAGACTTAAAGAAATTTGTTTTATTTTTAAAAAATAGACATAAAACTCCTTTATAAATGTTTCATTCGATGTACCATCCTAATTGTAACATCAACGAGACAACTTTGTATACCGTAAAATCAATTTATAATTTTTTTTATTAGTATAAATTTTTTTAATAAATCTCAGTTGAAATCTTAGGTGAATTTTTGGCATGAAATAGTTACGATCTCAGGTGAGATGTATCAGGTGGGATACTTTGAGCTATACATTTAGCCAGACATTGTGCTATACTCTGAGCTATATACTTTGTCGAAAAGGTAGTATATATATTTATATATATGTAGAATGTATCCATATATATATATGTGTGTATGTACGTAACCGTTTCAATATGTATGTATTGTAAGGGCCTACGCAGTCAAATTGACATAAGGTGCACAGTGCACAGTGCACAAGAATAACATTGGTTGGTGTACCTATATACATAATGCATAGCGCGTTGTGCTTTACGTTTTTACATATATAGATATATCAACCAATGTTATTCTTGTGCACTGTGCACTGTGCACCTTATGTCAATTTGACTGCGTAGGCATTAAGGGAGGAATAGCATTATTCTTTGCATCAAAACAAATACAACCTTTTCATTAATTTTGACTATGTATGAGTATCTATACGTACTCGAGGCATCATCTAAATCAGTTACGTTGGAATTACCCATTCGCATATGTACATACATGTGTAACCAACTCTAATTATTTGCGTACCAGGTTAAAAGTTTGATTTACGTTTACAATACACAAATTTAAGTACCTAAAAACTTATGTGAATTAGAAGGGCAAAAATTTTTTTGTCTAAGAAAAATAATTATATCATCACATACAGTTTCACTGTTTTCGTAACCTGTACAGAAAAATAGATGACAAAGTTTGAAGTCCGACGTACAGCATCGTGTACGATAATACATTTTTTACTACTTAATAAATACAATTATTATTTGATTAAGTAGGTTCAGTTTGACTAAATATAAAGTATGGCTAAACGTATGGCTTAAAGTACGGTGAAATGTATATCTCAAAGTCTGGCGTAAGGTGGTTCTTTTATGACTCCCGAGTCAAAGGTGCAACTATCAAAATGATATTAATATTGCTTAAATTTCAAACGGCTATTTATGAATATTGTTTATTTGAGTCGATGTAAGTACTGATTCAAAATTTTAGATCATGATATCCGATATCAAAGTTCGTAGGAGTGATTATGTAAAACTTGCGCTTAACCTCAAAATACCAGCAGTTTATGCTTGCCTATGCTTTCAACATTTATTAGTCACGACATAATAAAATTCGAACAGCATCGCCCGTAAAGTTATTTACTGTCTTTATACATTCCTTGCTGTTCTTGGAATCCTCTTGGTGTAATTAAAAATGTAGGACTGTGTTTATTTTAATATTTTTTGATTTATTCCGTGAACATATATATTTCAAGATGGCAGTATGTTTAGTATTACGTTAGCTTTATTGTGTCAGTTTTTTACTTAATAATGTTCAGTAAATAAATAATTAGGCTACAACTTACAGTAAAGGAATACTTAGTTGCCATAAGAGAACATGTTTAGGATTTACTTCTCATTTACCATTTTCTTGCGTATATATTCGTCAGCCTACTCTCAAATTTTGGGGGGTAGTGTATTGTAACTTAATAAATTATTCCTCAAGATTTCATGCCATTCTGTTCATAATGATTTCATGAAAGAACCACCTTAAGGTGGTTCATGCATGACTCCCAAGTCAAATGTAGAACTATTAAATAAATAATTTTTGTTGAAGCTATCAACATTAATAAACTTGTTGTTAAATTTTCTTCATTGAATGAAATGAGTCATCCATGTCACGTTATAGATCACAATATCCAATATAAAAGTTTCTAAAAACTATTTTGTGTTATTGCAATTAACCTCAAAAAATTAGCAGTCGACTCTCACCTATGCTTTTAACATAGTAAATGGCAATGCCCATGATTGCGTTTCAATCAATGTCTTTCGATTTTGTCCTATAACGTAAAATTTTCAACGAACCATTACAAATGGGATGACTTCTAGTTTATTATTCTAGTTTTTGGTCATCCTGTCCCAGTTTTACGAAAAGTTATTGCTTGACTTAAGGTGATAGAATTGTGTACGTCCATAAGAACCCGTGTTATACAAGTGCTCAATGACGATTTTTAAACATCTCATTCTCGTGACTTTATTCCATAAGCCTATCTAAAATTTTGCAGAGAGGTAGTATATAATAAATTCATAAATATAACCTCTCCAAGTTTTACTTTGATAGCCCAGTTTTTGATTTTCACATGAACCACCTTAAGTCTGGCCTCATACAGTTTATATATAAAATTGTATAATCTTTTCTTCAAACTTGACCAACACAGTGCATTTAAAAAATAGTCGTATTTATTACATAATAAGAAATGTATCATCAAACGCGATACTGCATGCACCTTAAAGTGTGGGGAAGCAGCAAAGTTTCAGATAAGTGCCACAAATTCTTAATCTTTTACATAAATGAATGCGAAGATACGCTCAAAAACGTAAACAAGCTCTGTCAGGCTCTCCCTCCGCTTCCCTTTCTTTACTTATAGGGGAGAAGTCTGGGTGCCATGCATATCTGTCGACATCTATGATTGCTTCGAGAAAATAATATTCAACGTTGCCATTTAGGGCAAGTGCCGAGAAAGAATCACTGTCACTCGGGTGTACCTGCAGCCAGGCTTAGTTGCTTAATTTGGACCATGCATTTAAGCTGCATAGGCTGCCAGCTTTCAATTTCTACTCAGGAGATGATACAGACAATAGGTGCATTTTTTTTAAGTTTAGTCGGTCGGTCGTTCAGTCAATTGCTCGATGAAGTATATCCAAAGAATATAGAATATATGTTTAGAAGGCCAAAGCGGCAAGTTTCTTGATGCTGAAAGCTCACGTCCCCTAGCTGTAGTAGGGCCCCCATAAGGCAGGTAGCGTTAGCTTCGATGTGATGTAGGAACAGAGCGTTGCGGTGCCTGTACATGGAAGACCTGCTGTTTGGCAACTGCTAGTCAAAGCTCTCTGGTCTCATGAGAGAGGTTCATCACGTGACTACATTTAACCTCTCTCTCACTCTCATGAGACCAGAGAGCTTTGACTGGCAGTTGAAAAACAGCAGGTCTTCCATGTACTTACAGGCACCCTTACGTGAAAAGAATTCCCGCAGTGAAAGTTACGGTCAGTAACATGAAAGTAACAATCACTAACATATCAATCAACAGAGTGTTGGAGAAGCGAAAAGGCAGGGACGGAGGAGACATTCCAGAGGTTCTCGTCGGTGCTTCCAAATATGACTGGCCCAATTGCGGAAAATAACGCAAGCGCCAATCCCCGCACAACCCAGGGCACTTACTGGTCGCTTACTTGATAAACAATGGATAAAATAATAAGGATACTTACTGGTTACGTACTTACTTAAAAATAAATAAAAAAATAAGGCGAGCGCCAATCCCCGCACTACACAGGGCGCTTACTGGTCACTTACTTGATTAACAATAAATAAAATCATAAGTCAAGCGCCAATTCCCACACAACCTGGAGCGCTTCCGAGTCGCTTTAAGTAGTAGTAATGAATAAAAAAATAAGGCGAGCGCCCATTCCCACACAACCCGGGGCTCTTACTGGTCACTTACTTACCAAACAATAAATAAAAAAAAGGCAAGTGCCCAACCCCGAACAACCCGGGACACTTACTGGTCACTTTTATTAGTAGTAATGAATAAAAAAATTAGGCAAGCTCCAATCCCCGCAAAACCCGGGACGCTTACTGGTCACTTACTTACGTAACAATACATAAAAAAATAAGGCAAGAGCCAATCCCCGCCCAACCCAGAATGCCTACAGGTCACTTACTTACGTAACAATAAATAAAGAAATAAGGCAAGCACCAATCTCCGCACAACCCAGGGCGCTTACTACAATCTTTAATTAATAGTAATAAATTTAAAAAAAAAAGGCAACCACCCATCCCCACACAACCCGGGGCGCTTACTGGTCACTTACTTACTTAACAGTAAACAAAATTATAAGGCGAGCGCTAATCCCCACCCAACCCAGGACGCTTACTAGTCACTTACTTAACTATAAATACAATAATAAGCCAAACGCTAATCTCCGCACATACCAGGGCGCTTACTGGTCGCTTACTTACTTAACAATGAATAGAATAATAAAGCAAACGCCAATTCCCACACAACCTCGGGTGCTTTCAAGTCGCTTTAAATAGTATTAGTTAATAAAGAAGTAAGGCAATAGCCAACTCCTACACAACCCGAGGCACTTACTGGTCGCTTGAATTATAAATAATAAGTATAAAAAATAAGGCAAGTGCAAATCCCCGCACAACCCAGGGCGCTTACTGGTCAATAATTTACTTAAAAATAAATGAAATAATTAGGCAAGCGCCATTTCTCACACAAGCCAGGGCACTTACTGGTCGCTTACTTAACAATAAATAAAAAATAAGTTAAGTGCCTATCCGCGCACTAACCGGGGCGATTACTGGTCGCTTTCATTAGTAGTAATAAATAAAAAAATAAGGCAAGTGCCAATCCCCATACAACCCGGAGTGCTAACTGGTCAATTACTTATTTAACAATAAATGAAAAAATAAGGCCAACGCCAATCCTCGCAAAACCCAAGGCCCTCACTGTTAGGTGACGACTTGCGTAAATTAATAAATTTTTATTTTTATTCTATTTTATCCTGTTATATTTCATTCCCAATGATAAAATTTTAAGACTC
>NW_019379923.1:0-20055 GCF_000648655.2 Copidosoma floridanum
CAGAAATATTTTTATAGTAAAATACTTAAGCTCCGTTTAAGTTTATTTAAAACATAAACTTATATCTGTAATACGTAGTCAATCAAGATAATTTTTACTTTTGATAAAACCCAAAGGTCTACCAATTAAATCTTGTTTACTGTATTAAAGAAAAATTTTCCGAACTACTCACCATTAGCCCAGAATTTTACAGTACATTGTTATAAGTGCTTAATTATTTATAGTTAACATCATTTTCTGTTTTACAATCTTTTAAATTCATTGATAATATTGGTACAGTATATTACAAGGTTCACAAAAAATATCTGAGAAAATTTGTTAATTCACTACGAAAATTTCTACATCTTTAACAACATGTGGGTTATCGAATTATTTACCCATTTGTCAACACACTTAAGCTTCTTGTCTAATTTTTTCCATAAATAACTAATGTACTCAATCCTTAGCATATTTGTTTTTTTAATATCTGCCTTTCATGCATTTTCAAATTATTGACTCTGCCAGTTTAAAGGGTCCTTCATTATAAGTATTAATATGCAGTTGAGCTTGCAACGCTCCATCAACTGTTTTGGTTCTTGACAAATTCTTATCTTTTATTTTTTATTATTTATCGCACTGAAATATTGTTCTATATCGACACTTGAGTGAGAAACAGATAGTGTCATTAAAGCTAGAGAAGATATTGTTTCAAAAATATAAACGCCATTGACATGCATGGATCTGATATAATACCAGAATTCATCGATTTTTATGTCTTACACATAGACGTTAATATCAATCACTAACTCTGAAAGTAGATTCCACTCAGTTTAAAGTTGTAAGTGGTGCTCTTTATTAACAACCATTTCTTTAGTATAACTTGTAAACCTAATAAGTGCATTTGGATCTTCAAGACGATACTAAATCAAAAGAGCGTTCAATGGTAATAAGCATGTTATTGCAATGTATAACTCATTATTAAAGTTGTCGAAGCAGTTCCTTACTTCTAAAGCCATAGACAATATAAAATGAAGCAAAGCTATGCAAAATGAATTCATACCTCCTTGTATTAAAGGTACTTTGTGCCTAACGTCGTCACTTAACTGAAAATCTATAAAAGGTAAGTACTTCTTACAGTTAGAGAAATCTAATTTATTAGCTGGAGTTTTAACATAATATCTCCGATTCATAATGCAGAAAACAATATTTTTATATTTTTTTTTGACAAAATAATTGGCTTCATAAAGGACTTCTTCACTTCTTTCAAAAAATAAATTGAAAGAATTTAATCGGCCCAATGCTGCAACATATAGAAATGCAACTTCAGTTCAGATTTGTTCATTTGCAACCACTACTTTTGTAGCCAACTTATCGCCCTCATAATCCAGTTGCTTTGCGAATTATAGAGAGCTGGCCACTGCTTTAAATCTTCGTCGGCGGACTCCTGCAGAGACAGCCAATACGTTTCAATGTAACGCTTTATTGCGAGCTTTTTAACATTCAAACGAGTTTGCACATTTTCAAAATTTTGCAATCTAATTGAATGTTTTACCATCGTATGAAAGTTGTTGATTGAATCAAGCACATCATTTGGTATATCTTCCATCTTGTATTTGATATAAAGATGCGTGATATGAAACAGATACTGCACACTTAACCCCTGGAATCATTTCTTGCAAATAGGCTTTAACACCACTAACTTGGGCCCTCATTGTTGAGAAACCGTCAACTGCAAATGCAATTATATTTGTTATTAGAACCTCAAAATTAAAAAATTATTTTTCAATGCACTCGATTATGCGTTATTACACTATACTCCTGCCAATTTTTATCGGCAGCCCAGAAGTACAGGTCGCAACTCTCACGTACGTCTGCCCCTCTCCTAGTCCCGATTATTCGTTCTAAACCAAAAGGTGGTTCCCGACGAGCTTCCCCCCCAGCCCAGGAGGTGAGGGAAATAATGAATGAACAGCCAGACTCGGTTACCATATACAGTTAAATTTCACATATATTTATTCGCCTTTATGTACAGAAGTGCCGCGCTACAGCAGCATCGCCGCGCTCGACGTGCTGCGAGCGCTGGCGTTTATATGCACCGATACAGCCCCCTTTCCCCCCCCCCTTTCTGTCGCATACCCCTATCCTCTGCGTTGGTATCTTCTCGCGACCAAGTAGCAGGCTCGCCTCGTATCCGTGATTGGGAGTCGCTTACGGCCCGTTCTTGGTTATTCCCGGCCCTAACCCACTGTTCTAAGGCGGGTACGCCTTACCGCGTCCTATCTCTCTATCTCTCGCTTTTCACACACCCACACGTCCATACACTTATTCCCCCGATGGTCCACTATTTGCCGCTGTCTCTCTCTCACACTCTCACGTTCGTCGACCACACAATATCACTCTCCCGTAACATACACCGCGAAACAACCTCTCTCTGGTTCTCCTTTCACACCACGTTACTACAATTATAACTATAAACACCGTACCTTACGGCTGAAAGTACGCACGTGAGAACGAGCCGCGTCCCGACAAGAGCTGGTTAACCCCCTTTGTTCTCGCTCTCTCGGGGGGCTCTAATTCTCTCCTTCTGTCTTCCCCTGACTCCGCTGCAGGTGTCACCTCTCGGGATCGTGTCGCACCCGGGACCCGACTGCTGGGCCGGCGGTTAAGCTCGGCGTGGCCCGCTGGCTCGATGGCGTGCTCTCGTTCAGCCTCTGCTACAGGTCTCGATGACGGGAGGCGGTGTGGCAAGGCAGTAGGTGGCAGGGCAGCGGGGCCGTCGGTGTCACGGCCTGGGTCGATCTCCGGACGCTTTTATCACGATGGAAATTTACTCCCTCTCTCTCTCTCTTTCTCTCACACTCCGACAACACGCAAATTTCTTCGTACACACACACTGTGCAAAAACTCGGTGGTTTTCCTAACGAACCTCTCGGCGTAGTGGCCCGCTAAGGAATGGCTCAAGCGCGCACGCGGCAACATACTTCCTGTATCTCTCTCTCTTGGCGCTGCCGCTGCAGCGCTCACAGAATATACGCGGGCATGTATTCTTCCATTTCTATATCTGTCCGTCGCTGCCGTGCCCTCGTCTCGTCCAACCGCGCATCTTTTCCTCGAAGCCACATGTGTATCAACAAACAAGAGGAAAACACGAGTGCATGACTATACATATATATACCTTTCTAACTGGTCGACTCACATGGAGTCGTCGGTGGGACGGGTGAAAAGTAACTTCGTTACTTTTACCACGTCACAAATTCTCCCCCCCTAGGCTGGAGATACTTCATCATCTCCTAAGCTGATATACAACCGACGACTCCAAGCTATGATTACCATAACGTACGTAATTATACTTACGTGGGCCCTGTGGTCCTCTTGTCCAAGCGATGTCCGTCCTCTCCTCTACGGGTTTGCCTCGCCTACGATCCCGTAGTCTCCGTGGCCTGCGTTCGCGGCGTCCCCCGTGTCCTCTCGTCCACGGTCTCTTCCCATTTCTCCCATTTATATCTTGGCTCCTCCCCTTGTCTCTCTCCAAATCCCTGGTCCTTTAATCCTCTATACTCCTTGAATTTCCCTTGTCACTTACTAATCTTAGTGAGTGTCTTCGGCTAGAAAGGCTCGGTACAACACGACTTCCTGAACTTCTTGTGGGAACGCTTGTAGGCTGCCCCAGATACGTTCGACCTGTCTGACTCGCTCCTCTGGCCACTGTCCTAGTTCGTGGGTCGGTCGGCTTCGTTTTCTCGGAGACGTCGTTAGAGACGTTGACGAGCGCTCGGAGTCGGTCTCCCGTGCTTCACTCAGGCTAAACGTCCTGGCGTGGCTGTTTTCTTTTCGTCTACGTTTCAGAAACAACCTAAGATCAGAATTGTCGCGCTGCGTTGTTCCGTCGCGGGTTGAGGTTCGTATTTTAGATGGGGCTGTCATCGAGGTGGTATTCCGGTATTGTTCCCCTTCATATCTTTTTTTCGTACATGGGGTTCCGTAATCTTCTGATCCTCGTAGCGCCTTGTACGTACGATAGGCGTCCTTAAAACGGGGGCACTCTTGCACCTGGACGTGTAATCGCCCGCAGTTACAGCAGTGAACGTTCTTGAGCGGTTGGGGGCACCCCTTGAGTTGATGTCCTCGACCCCAACAGTTGAAGCAGGCGCGGGGGGGGTGGGTCCAAACACGGGTGGGTCGGAATACTCCTAAGCCCCGAAAACAGAGCTCCCGTGGTCCGTCTCGCGAAACGTTTGTCCTGCTCGGTTCGGTCTCCCGTGTATACCTCCACTTGGTCCTCGTGCCTTGATTTCCTGACCGGGGAGCCGGCCTCGGAGCTATTTGTCCAGTTTTGTAATTCTGGGTTTCCGGAGACGTAATCGTCTCCGTGTACTTGGCGTCGGGGATTATTGGGGTCGGCGCGCTTGTTTTTCTTACCCCCGCGTTTCAGCCGACGTGTCTTACGTTCTCCATTTTCCTTGTTTACCTCGTAGCGGGGGTTGAGGTTTCCATTATCCCGTTCGTTGTTAATGCGGGTCGGGGTCGCTTGAGGTTCCTCGGGGTCCCAGCTTTCGTCCGATGTTTGAGGAAATCCTGCTGTCGGGCGCGGAATCGGTACGATGCCCGTCATAGGCGTGCAATTTACTTGTCTTTCAGTAAGTAGACCGCCCGGACGAGTTACCAAACTCGTAAATTCCGGCTGAGATGTTTTCTTTCCCTGTCCTCCAGCCGCGTCCGATTGAGCGTCTGCGAGTCGGGAATGCCAAATTAGGTAGCGATCTTCTAGTCCCTGCTTCTTAGCTTTCTCTGATTGTCCTTGATCCTCCCCAGTCTGTCGTTCGAGCGCATCCAGCCATCGCTCTTTTTGCCTCCACCTTTCAGCTCTCTGCTCAAATAGCGTCTGCACCGCGGGCTGGGTGGAGGGGGCGGGTACGACCAACCTTTGCCTTTGCCGTACCGGTACGGGTGTTACGTATGGTCCTGACTCTCCATTCATTTCCCTTATGTCTCCGTTCGATTGTGCCTGTCGTTTTCCGGTCACCTTCTCTTGTCTGAGGATCTCCGACTCAGGTTCCAGCGCTTCCACGCGTTCGGGTATGACAGGCGTGTCCCCTTCCGCGGAGCAAGCTGAAACACTAAGGAGATACGACTCATTAGCGTCCGCGGTTGTTGTGGTTTCGGTTTCCATTGGCGCATCTCTCTCGTCCAGTGATAGTCCAATTATCCGTGTCTCTCCAACTGACGGCGATCTATCCCCTCGAGCATAACCCGTCTTTAGGTTCAGGTCGTCTTGCTCTTCGTCGATTAGTTTCTCAATCGCGTCCACCTCGCTCGGTGCCATGGTAGAGACTCGATCCTCATCGTCAGTTTGAAGAAGTTCGTCCTCCTTCCTCTGAGTCGCCAACGCTATCTCGTCAGGGCCCGGGATCTCCTCTTCTATGGTTGCCAGAGTTGACTTGGGGGCGCACTTGGGGTAGAGACTATGTCTTCTTCGGCGTCTTGGTTCAGGGCTCAGCCTTGTCATCCGAGCCATGACCTGGATAGGATCTTCCGAGGTCGTATGTACTGTCGGGAACCGTAAGCTTGGCTTGGTCCCCCTCAGCTGGACCCCACGGTAGTGTCCTCCCAATCCCCTACTGGTATGGTACAGGTAAAGCGCACCTTGGTCTGAGGTCTTCCCGTAGCTCGCGCCGTAGGCTTCGTCAGCGTTATATATGACCAGGCGTTGCCCTGCCTCGATCGCTATGGTCCCAAGTGCCTCGTCGGTCCACTGGCGTTGTCGAGGTATCGCGGTCCATTTTAAGCGTATCAGCGCTTCCTCGATCACTTGGCTTACTTCTTGGATCTGGGCTGTGATTCTCAGGGCGTGAAGCCCGCATTGCCCATCTGAAGGAACCTCCAGCAAGTTGTACGCCAGCATCGTCACCTCGGTGACGTCGTCGGTGGCGTCTACAGTCGTAGTCTCAGGCTTGGTCTCTTTAACGTCTTCACCCAGGTCGTCATTATGGTTTGGCTGGATCATCCTCGTCGTAATCTCTGAAATTTACAGTGGCATTAGTATTATTACTAAGTACGGCCCTACCTACTCTTCTCCCCCCGTCTTCCTCTAGGCTCCAGGTACTTTTTCAGCTCTGATACGTGCGCCTTGTTTACCCTTCGACTCGTTCCGGATGGGTCATACAATATGTATACTGTCGGAGACCTTACTTCCACGATGGTATAAGGCCCTTCGTATTTCGGCGCTAACTTTGCCGAGAATCTTTTTGAGGCGTCCGAAATCGGGTGTGTCCTTCTCAGAACTTTGGTGCCAACCGGGAAATGCACGTCTTTGCGCCCCTTGTCGTATTGCCTCCCTTGTCTCTCCCTAGCTTGATCTATGTGTTTGATCACTGAATCTCGCAGGGCGTCCAGTCTTTTCATTCGATCTTCCCAGTCCTTGGGGTCGATCTTTTGTACCGGTTTCCCTCCCTCTACTTGTCTCCGGAGGCTCTTAACTGGCCTGGGATGTCTTCCAAAATTTAGGAAGGCGGGCGATACCTTCGTTGTAGCCTGAACAGCAGTGTTCATCGCATGTCGGAATTCGTGTAAGTGCCGATCCCAATTCCGATGATCCCCGCCCACGAACGCCGCCACCATGGACTTATAGGTACGTATACTTCGCTCGGCTGGGTCTGCCTGTGGATGATACGGGGGCGTCGTTAAGTGCTTGACGCCATACTCTTTCAGCGTCTGATTTAAGTGTTGATTTTCAAACTCTCGTCCATTGTCCGTCAATAAATAGTCTGGAATTTCCCAACGGAATAATGTCAGCTCCTCGAACGCTCTGGCTATCGCCTTTCCATCTATCCTTCGCAACGGTTTCACTTCTATCCAACGGGTAAACAGGTCGTGGAATAGCACCACATACTTGAAACCTCCCTTACTGGGTGGAAACTCCATACAGTCAGCTGCTACTACGGCCCATGGTCATTCGACAATTCGAGTACCCATCAGCCCCTGGGGACCCACTTGTGATACCTTATAACGTTGACAAACTTCGCATCTCTGCACGAAGTGTCGTACGTCGTAGTACATTCCCTTCCAATAGTAGTCTCGGGCCACTCTGTCGTAGGTTTTCTCGATCCCGAGGTGCCCAGTAGAGGGTGTGCAATGCGCCTCCTCCAATACTTGTTTTCTGTGGTCGGTGGGGATTACTAATCTCCAGTTTTCTTCCTGGAAGAGGACAGAATCTAGAAGGGGATCGTTTCTAAAACGATACAGTCGTCCCTCGTCAATTATCCAATTCTGGTATTTAATAGGGTTCTCGGCCACCTTCGTGAGCATACGGCAATACTCCGGATCTCCCAGGGTGTCGAAGGTGATCGTCGACACTTCGTCTATTTCCTCCCCATGTAATCTCGATAACGCGTCAGGTACATGGTTGAGTGCACCCTTCCGGTGTACCACATTGAAGCTCCACTGCTGGAGCTCCATTATCCACCTAGCTACTCTCCCCGAGGGCTCGGGCATCTTGAACAACCACTTCAACGAGTGGTGATCGGTGATCACTGTAAACTCATATCCCTCTAGGTATGGTCTTAGCTTTTTGATAGCCCAAACGACGGCTAGACACTCCTTCTCCATCGTCGAGTAATTTTTCTCGGCCTGAGTCAGCGCCCGACTTGAATACACTATTGGATGCTCTCCGTCCTCCCCTTCCTGCGTCAAAACTGCTCCCAAAGCGAAATCACTGGCGTCTGTCTGCAGTGCAAACGGCTTGCTGAAGTCTGGTCTAGCGAGTACGGGAGCTCTCACAAGAGCTTCACTGAGATTATCGAAGGCTTCTTGATGTTCCGCATCCCACGTCCACTCCTGCCCCTTTCGCAATAGTTTTACCAGCGGAATCTTGTTATCCGAGTCATTGGCCAGAAACCTCGCATACCAGCCAATCATTCCCGAAAATTGGCGTAGCTGCCGGATGTTTCGAGGTGTGGGGTACTCAAGGATCGGTTCGACCTTGGTCGGATCCGGTCTTAGCCCGTCCCGATCTAAAATATACCCTAGGTATGTGATTTCTGACACACAGAACTCGCACTTGTCTAATTTGATCTCCAAGCCTGATTTCCTCAGTCGGCTTAACACTAAACTTAGATAGTGAAGATGTTCTTCGAGGGAGTCCGTTGCAACAATTATGTCGTCTAGGTATCCAAAGACATGTGGTTGCAACTCCGGCCCGAACAGCGCGTCTATGAGTCGTTGAAATGTTATGGGTGCATTGGTCAGCCCGAAGGGCATGCGTTTGAAATGCCACAGGCCTGACCCGTGCATGGAGAAGGCTGTGTACCTGCGACTACTTTTGGCCATAGGTACTTGATAGTGG
This sequence comes from Copidosoma floridanum, assembly GCF_000648655.2. Next base: position 8,321 of record NW_019379923.1, read on the forward strand.
GCTTGTTTTAAGTCCACTTTGGAGAGGTATCTCGCGCTTCGTAGACGGTCCAATATCGAATCCATACTTGGAAGCGGGTAAGCGTCTCTCTCCGTCACCTTGTTTAGGTCTCGGTAGTCTATACAAAACCGATACGTGCCGTCTGGCTTCCTTATCATCACCGGCGCACTGGAATAATCACTGGCCGATCTTTTTATAATGCCCTCTTTAGCCAGGCGTTCCACTTCCGCGGTGGCAATCTCCAGCATCTTAGGTGACATCCTACGTAACCGGTGTCGTATGGGCGTAGGGTCTGTAACCACGATCACGTGCTCCGTTAAGGGGGTCACCCCCACGGGTTCACCAGTCCCAGCCCAGGCTTGGGTCACCGTCATTTCTACCCTACTTCTTTCGTCGGGGCCGATTTCCCTGATACCCACACATTCGGCATACACCGACGATATCTTAATCTTGGCTTCATCCTCGAACCAGTACCAAGTGCCTTCTTCGATTCGCCACCACCCCTTGGCTTCTTTTGTCTCCAGGTCAAACGCCCGTATGAAGTCCATCCCGAGTATTAGGCTCTCCTTAATGTTATGTACTACCCGCAACGTAATAGGTCGGGTCCAATGTATAACTCAAAATTCACCCTGAGTATCCCCATAATTGGGGTAATACCTCCATTCACGTTTACGGTAACCATGTTGCTAGCCTCGAGTCGGTCCTTGAACATGTGACCGACTTCAGGTCCCGCTATTGACGCCTGAGCTCCACTGTCAAATAGGGCCTTAAACTCCCTTCCTCCTAGCACCACCGTCAAATAATTCCGGGGTTCCGGAGTTTTAACTTGACTCTGACGAGTTGCAGCAACCAAAGCTCCGTGTACGTCCCGAACTGGGGTGACCTCCTCTCGCGCGCTTCGAAGTCCGGGATCGGAGACCCCTAGACCGAGCGACGGCTGAGAGGGTGAGTCAGGTTATACCCCGTCTGTCTCTTCTACCACTTCTACGAGGGTGTCCCGTGTCGTCTCTCGTGACTGCATCGCTTCCAGTGCGCTTCGAGATCCTGAGGTGTTTCTTCCTCGATCGAGCGCTACCGGATAGTGCAAGTCCAAGTCTAGTTCTTCTTTCCCATGTACTAAGCCGGGGGAATCGGAAGAGCTTACTTGTTCTGACCCCCCACTTCCCCGTTTCCCAGGAGTTTTTTCAGGAACTCGCATTTGGGACAGTCCACAAATGTTACTCCGGTTTCTCCACAGTTTAGGCATCTAGGAGTCAGGGGTTTAAGCCTCCCTGGACAGTCCCGGGCCCGGTGTCCCTTGCCTCCACAAGCAAAACACCTGGCCTCTGAGCAGTCTACTGCTCGATGTCCCACTCCTCTGCAGATAAAACAGGGGCCGTAAAAATTATCGCTCTGTTCCCCGGTCGTTTCGGTTGTTATCGGGTTCCCCGACGTCTCCCCTGGTCTCTGTCTCCACACCGGACTATTGGTCCAACCGGCCTTGTTGGGGGGATGATTGGGGTTTCTTCCCATCTTCCGTTTATCCAAATTTCCGACCGCAGCCACAGCAGAGGTCGGTACCTCCTCTTCGTCTGGTGTCGTCTGGAGCTGTACGATTGCTGTCAGTTCGGATGTGGCTTCCTCCTTGACTTTAGCGGTTGCCTGGCTTTTACCCTTCACCTTCCTTGGTTGAACCGTTACATCGCTTAGTTGTTCGGTTACTTCCTGCACTTCAGCTACCCTTGTTCTGGTACCCGGGTTAGTGTATGCTGCCCCTGGGACGTGCATAATTTCTGCCGGTGGAGGTGGCCTATAGCGCCCATCTAACTCCTTCTATCCTTCCCAGCGTCTACCATAAAATTCGATATCGTCAAGTGTACAAATGACTTTGTCCGACATAGCCCGCCGATATTCCGGTAACGAATTCCGGAAAGCGCGATATGCCAGTTTTTCTTCTGTGGGAGGTCTCTGGAATTTTTACGCTATATAGCGGAAATTAGCGAGAAAGACCGAAATTTTCTCCGTCTTACCCTGAGTGAGGGTAAAGAGATCCTGCATCAGATCCTCTTCCTCGTACTCTCCACCGAACTGCCTTCGAAAGGCGGTATGGAAACTTTCCCATGACCGGCAGTCAACTCTGATGGTTCGGAACCATCTGGCGGCCCTTTTCTGAAGTATGCTTGGTAAGGCCCCAAGCAGATCGTTGTCACTGAACCCAGTGCCGTTCCGACAATCTTCCAACCGATCTAGGAACTCGCCTGAGTCTTCCCCTCTGTCTTCGCTGGTAAATCGCAGGCCCCAGCTTGACAACATCTTGACCGCTTGGGCTTGATTCCCGCCTCGGTCTCTTGTTTCGTCGGGCTTTACGTTAGTTTCCCGGTATCGGCGCGTCTTCTTACGGAAGTGACGCACATCTTCGATGGATCCCTCGCTATCGCTCTCGCGTTGTCTACCGGTGACATTCCGGTATGGTTAAAAGTCTCCACCCGTTCCCTCGCGTCTTTCCTTGCATTCGCATCCGTAGGTTTCCGAAACGGATTTTGGTTCCAGACGGGAGCTTCCCGGGAGAACGGGGTGTCTTTCACCAGTCCCTTCATTCTTGGAGGATTGAGCTGGATTTTCGTTTTTGTTTTACCCAGGTTTCCTCTCCCTTCCTGCTGGTCCCCTTTGCCCTTCGTCTTTGGGATGTCCCAATTATCTTGCGGCATCCCAAGGTAATCGGTCTCCTCTTCTGAAGGGTATCTCCCTTCCCATCCGTCCCGTAGGCCCAGTGGCTGGTATCGTTTGTCAGTTTGACGGTCATGTACCCTTTCATCCACCCTATCCGCTCGTACTTCTTCTTCTTCCCCTCGTCTGAGCGTCTGAGCGTTTGCTTGGGTTTTTGTAAGCGGGTCGACTTATCCTCCCCCATAGCCGTCTTATAAATAGTCGCATCCGTATCGTTTCCTTCGTCCTTTTTCTAGTTGACGGGTACGAACCGTCGTTCACTTGACGTTTCGTCTGATTCCAAGATCTCCAATCTTCTTCGTTCTAGTGGCATGTCATTATTCGGTTTGATTTTTTGAGCGAGTACGTTCGTGCGCAGCATTGGCTTAGGAGTCGCCAAGCGCCTAAGTTCTTCTTCCAGATCGAACCTTACCCGCATCTTTGACATGGGGTCTCCTTCGTGTGGTGCGGTATATGCCTTCCACATCTGGGAGGAGAAAAATTCCAGGCGTGTCGGAACCGGAATATTGCTGATAACCCGGGATGTCGCTAGCGGCGTCGAAGGGCTGCGTTGTATCTTTACTCGATCGAGCGGTGTACTCGAAGCGGTCCTTCCCCCGGTCGTGGTCATTATTGGTTGTGTCGAGAAACGAGTGGTAGTTAGAGTCGTTGTCGTGGCAGTAGATACTCTGGTGGGTGCGAACATCTGTTCCTCCACCCTATCCACTCGAAAACCAGCAACGTCCTGTTCTCGGTCGCCACCTTCTTCTGCCTCCCTACGCACTTCGTCTTGTGCCAGCGTCTCCTTCACGGTTTCATTCCCAGGGGACGATTTCTCCCTCGTTGAACCGCCTCCATCCAGTTCGACGTCAGATGGTGCGTTTCGTAGGTTTCCCAGCCAAGTCCCATCTGAGACCCCATCGGCACCTAGGTCCCCACTTCCTAAATCCTCCCTTTCCTCCAAGTCCCGTTCCTGACTAGCATGTCGCGCTAGACTAGCTCGTAGGCTAGAGTGCGGCATATCGTTTTCATACACCGGTATTTCATCATTTTCTGGTTCTAACTCGCACAAGCAGTGCCGCAGCAATCTATCCTTCAACTGTTCTTCACTTCCACGCACACTTAACCCTCTTACGTGCAACTCCCGTTCTACATCACGAAGTGGGAGTGCCAAGATTGAGCGATTCACTACCCTCCGCTCACGCGACTCTCGGAGCATCCTATCTACTACTGGTGCCCGCACATTCATGTTTCCTCACGTAGCCTGGGTCTTTATTAACGGTTGATCACTATAATCCCGCTAACCTTACCTCAGGTTCGTCCTAACAACACACAACCGGTATAAGCTTGGTGAAGTGGGCTATATCGTTGTATGCGACTCCTCCAGGGCGGGGTGTTCCCTTCAGTTGTACCAAGAGCTCGACCAACCTCCCACAGATTCGTCTCCCGCTACGGAGCTGCACAAGTAGTCAACCGCACACAGGTTCTCACTCGGGCTCACGTATTGTCTCGTTCAGTAAAAATTTGTGGTGGAAATCAAATCGGCATTTGCCTGAGTCCTTGGTCACGTAGATTCGCCTATCCCGTGATCCCTTACCCGCAGGACGACCTGTCTGATTTTCAGGACACCGAGCTGCAGAGCAAATTACTACCGTAATCTCACTCGAGCTCAGGTAGTCGTATTCCCTAATACCCCCCTAATAAGCTTCAGACCCTTTGGTTACGTCCGACTCCTTCAGTCCCGCAACCCTTTGTCTGAAGTTCCAGAAACTTACCCAAGATTTTAAAGAAGTTCCTTAGATTATTTACGAAAAATAATTATTATGATAATAGAATTTTTAAATTATTTTATTTTATTGTTACTATTATTTTATTTATTTATTAATAATCGACCACACTCGCACGTATATCCCGCTGATCTTCCTCACTTAATAATAAACCTATGTTAACCTTTAATTATCCTTAAGACGCTTAGTTATCTACCTATCGTCACTGTAGTCACCGACTGTAGAATGATCCTTATTTCTCCCGGTTAATTATGAGAAAATGCCAAAAGAATCTTTCAAGTAATCTATTTTATTGTTATATTAACTATAGGTATAAATTTAACTAACTTAAATTATTATCTATATATTTTAAGAGTTTAACCGCTGTTAAACGTAATGTGACTTCTTTGTCAACTAAACATTAATTTATTCTATCCTGATTGTTACATGCCCCTACCCATGTATGCCACGCGAGCACACGCTTCTTAAAATTTTTAATGTATCGCGACAAAAAACACGCTATATCTATACTACATCCATACATTCCCATACCAATACACGCATATGCACCGAACCATATCTACCACGCGAGCACGCCCTTAACCTAAAATCTCAAGATGTGTCACACCAAAGGAAATGCGCAATATCTAAATGCTCTCACCACCATGCGCCGCGTTCTCGAACCTACACATGACCCTGGCTGTGCTCGTCGCGACTCCCCACAAGGGATGCCATTTTTATTACACTATACTCCTGCCGATTTTTATCAGCAGCCCGGAAGTACAGGTCGCAACTCTCACGTACGTCTGCCCCTCTCCTAGTCCCGGTTATTCGTTCTAAACCAAAAGGAGGTTCCCGACGAGCTTTCCCCCCAGCCTGGGAGGTGAGGGAAATAATGAATGAACAGCCAGACTCGGTTACCATATACAGTTAAATTTCACATATATTTATTCGCCTTCATGTACAGAAGTGCCGCGCTACAGCAGCATCGCCGCGCTCGACGTGCTGCGAGCGCTGGCGTCTATATGAACCGATACAGACCCCTTTCCCCCCCCCCCCTTCCTGTCGTATACCCCTATCCTCCGCGTTGGTATCTTCTCGCGACCAAGTAGCAGGCTCGCCTCGTATCCGTGATTGGGAGTCGCTTACGGCCCGTTCTTGGTTATTCCCGGCCCTAACCCACTGTTCTAAGGCGGGTGCGCCTTACCGCGTCCTATCTCTCTATCTCTCGCTTTTCACACACCCACACGTACATACACTTATTTCCCCGATGGTCCACTATTTGCCGCTGTCTCTCTCTCACACTCTCACGTTCGTCGACCACACAATATCACTCTCCCGTAACATACACCGCGAAACAACCTCTCTCTGGTTCTCCTTTCACACCACGTTACTACAATTATAATTATAAACACCGTACCGTACGGCTGAAAGTACGCACGTGAGAACGAGCCGCGTCCCGACAAGAGCTGGTTAACCCCCTTTGTTCTCGCTCTCTCGGGGGGCTCTAATTCTCTCCTTCTGTCTTCCCCTGACTCCGCTGCAGGTGTCACCTCTCAGGGTCGTGTCGCACCCGGGACCCGACTTATGGGCAGGCGGTTGAGCTCAGCGTGGCCCGCTGGCTTGATGGCGTGCTCTCGTTTGGCTTCTGCTACAGGTCTCGATGACGGAAGGCGGTGTGGCAAGGCAGTAGGTGGCACGGCAGTGGGGCCGTCGGTGTCACGGCCTGGGTCGATCTCCGGACTCTCTTATCCCGATGGCAATTTACTCCCTCTCTCTCTCTCTTTCTCTCACACTCCAACAACACGCAAATTTCTCCGTACACACACACTGTGCAAAAACTCGGTGGTTTTCCTAACGAACCTCTCAGCGTAGTGGCCCGCTAAGGAATGACTCAAGCGCGCGTGCGGCAACATACTCCCTGTATCTCTCTCTCTCGCGGCGCTGCCGCTGCAGCGCTCACAGAATATACGCGGGCATGTATTCTTCCATTTCTATATCTGTCCGTCGCTGCCGTGCCCTCGTCTTGTTCAACCNATTTGTCAACACACTTAAGCTTCTTGTCTAATTTTTTCCATGAATAACTAATGTACTCAATCCTTAGCATATTTGTTTTTTTAATATCTGCCTTTCATGCATTTTTTAATCATTGACTCTGCCAGTTGAAAGGGTCCTTCTTTATAAGTATTAATATGCTCGCAACGCTCCGTCAACTGTTTCGGTTCTTAACAAATTCTTATTTCTTATTTTTTCTCATTCATCGCATTGAAATATTGTTCTATATCGACACTTGAGTGAGAAACAGATAGTGTCATTAAAGCTAGAGAAGATATTGTTTTAAAAATATAAACGCCATTGACATGCATGGATCTGATATAATACCAGAATTCATCGATTTTTATGTCGTACACACAGACGTTACTATCAATCACTAACTTTGGAAACAGATTCCATTCAGTTTAAAGTTGTAAGTGGTGCTCTTTATCAACAACCATTTCTTTAGTATGACTTGTAAGCCTAATAAGTGCATCTGGATCTTCAAGACGATACTAAATCAAAAGAGCGTTCAATGGCAATAAGCATGTTATTGCAATGTATAACTCGTTATTAAAGTTGTCGAAGCAGTTCCTTATTTCTAAAGCGATAGACAATATAAAATTGAGCAAAGATATGCAAAATGAATTTATACCTCTTCGTCTGGAAGGTACTTTGTGCCTAACGTCATCACTTAACTGAAAATCTATAAAAGGTAAGTACTTCTTACAGTTAGAGAAATCTAATTTATTAGCTGGAGTTTCAACATAATATCTCCGATTCATAATGCAGAAAACAATATTTTTATAAGTTTTTTTGACAAAATAATTGGCTTCATAAAGGACTACGTCACTTCTTTCAAAAAATAAATTGAAAGCATTCAATCGGCCCAATGCTGCAACATAAAGAAATGCAACTTCAGTTCAGATTTGTTCATTTGCAACCACTACTTTTGTAGCCAACTTATCGCCCTCATCATCCAGTAGCTTTGCGAATTATAGAGAGCTGGCCACTCCTTTAAATCTTTATCGGCGGACTCCTGCAGTGACAGCCAATGCGTTTCAATGTAACGCTTTATTGCGTGCTTTTTAACATTCAAACGAGTTTGCACATTTTCAAAATTTCGCAATCTAATTGAATGTTTTACCATCGTATAAAAGTTGTTGATTAAATCAAGCACATCATTTGGTATATCTTCCATCTTGTATTTGATATAAAGATGCGTGATATAAGACAGATACTGCACACTCAACCCCTGGAATCATTTCTTGCAAATAGGCTTTAACACCACTAACTTGGGCCGTCATCGTTGAGAAACCGTCAACTGCAAATGCAATTATATATGTTATTAGAACCTCAAAATCAGAGAATTATTTTTCAATGCACTCGATTATGCGTGATGCCTAAACTTTTGCTTTTGCCCCGCAAAAAAAAATTGGATAAAGGTACCGCAGTTCTAATTTAATTTACCTGCTTTGGGGATCTGCATATCGAACTCTTATGCTTAAAGATTTTTGTTTCGAGTCGTCCATGCATTTGTCAATAGAAATAACAAAATATTATTTTTGTCGTAATCTAGCAAGGTCCTCTTTAGCATTTTTACCGATTACATTGATGATTAAGTTCCGCGTGCTGGCAAGGTTCATATGCAACTTAGATATAATTCGAGATATCATTAACAATGTTTTACATATTTTTTAATACCTTAGGAACAGCCTTAAACGGTATATTATTTCCAGCGATCAGTCCAGTGAATTTTAACTCAGCAATGGCTTACTTTCTTAGTATTTCATCACTAATCTTAAAGTTAGCTTCAGTGCATCGCGATTTCTTTTCTAGTTTTTCTTCCAATTTTTGAAAATGCCAGGTTGATAGTGCGAGTTTTTTGTGTTATAAGACTTGCCTGCTATGCTTCTTTAACACAAATTGCAGCAAAATTTTTTGGTATTGATTTTGTCAAATTCAAGCCAATCAGTAGATAAGCTATGGCGATTCCGGCCCAGGTGGGCTCAAGTCACCAGGCGATTTCGGCCCACTCCCTCTCCGCGGCGAGTGGCCCCTCTTTTCGGGTGGAGTGGTCCCTGCTGCAGCCAATGGGCGAGCAGGAGCTGTGGCTTTCTCGCATTCCTTGTGCGTGCGCTGCTTGAGTTTGCGCGCGCTGTTTGAGTTTATGCGCAATGTGCATTAGCGCCTGTAGCGCCGCGTGCGCCAGCTTGTGACGTGCAACGCAGTTTGAGTTTGCTCGCGATGCAATGTGCATAAGTCGTCTGCAGCGCTGATTTGCGCGCACTGTTTGAANACATGTTTTAATAGAAGAGCTTAAGACTTTTTAAATAACTTTTTTTAGATCTCTGTAAGGCTTATACCGTGAGTTTCCTAGTAGTTTCACAGAATATACGCGGGCATGTATTCTTCCATTTCTATATCTGTCCGTCGCTGCCGTGCCCTCGTCTTGTTCAACCGCGCATCTTTTCCTCGAAGCCACATGTGTGTCAACAAACAAGAGAAAAACACGAGTGCATGACTATACATATATATACCTTTCTAACTGGTCGACTCACATGGAGTCGTCGGTGGGACGGGTGAAAAGTAACTTTGTTACTTATACGACGTCACAGCGTGATGCCTCAACTTTTGCTTTTGCCCCGCGAAAAAAAATTGGATAAAGGTACCGCAGTTCTGATTTAATTTATCTGCTTTGGGGATCTGCATATCGAACTCTTATGGTTAAAGATTTTTGTTTCGAGTCGTCCACGCATTTGTCGATAGAAATAACAAAATATATTTTTTGTCGTAACGTAGCAAGGTCCTCTTTAGCATTTTTACCGATTACATTGTCGATTAAGTTCCGCGTCCTGGCAAGGTTCATATGCAACTTAGACATAATTCGAGATATAATTAACGATGTTTTACATATTTTTTAATACCTTAGGAACAGTTTTAAAAGGTATATTATTTCCAGCGATCAGTCCAGTAAATTTTAACTCAGCAATGGCTTTCTTTCTTAATATTTTATCACTAATCTCAAAGTTAGCTTCAGTGCATCGCGATTTCTTTTCAAGTTTTTCTTCCAATTCTTGAAAATGCCAGGTTGATAGTGCAAGTTTTTTTATGTTATAAGACTTGCCTGCTATGCTTCTTTTACACAAATTGCAGCAAAATTTTTTGGTATTGATTTTGTCAAATTCGAGCCAATCAGTAGATAAGCTATGGCGATTCCGGCCCAGGTGGGCTCAAGTCACCAGGCGATTTCGGCCCACTCCCTCTCCGCGGCGAGCGGCCCCTCTTTTCGGGTGGAGTGGTCCCTGCTGCAGCCAATGGGCGAGCAGGAGCTGTGGCTTTCTCGCATTCCTTGTGCGTGCGCTGCTTGAGTTTGCGCGCGCTGTTTGAGTTTATGCGCAATGTGCATTAGCGCCTGTAGCGCCGCGTGCGCCAGCTTGTGACGTGCAACGCAGTTTGAGTTTGCTCGCGATGCAATGTGCATAAGTCGTCTGCAGCGCTGATTTGCGCGCACTGTTTAAATGTGCGAAATCGTGCGCAGCCTGTGCACGTGGTAGTCAAATGCATACAAAACTTTTTTTGTGTTAGCGAGCGCGTTGCATGATAATGTAGGATGTGTAGTGGTAGGGAAGTAATTGTTAAACATTCTTTGTTTTAGTTTTAAAATCAGTTTATATTAAATAAAAATGTATATGATTTACAAAACGATTTTGTTAAACATGTTGTTCTTAAAGTACATAAAATTTTGGTAAAAAAAATTTATCAGTATTATTTATATTATGTGCTTCGCTTAACCAACCACGTCGTAGCCGGTCATCCATGTAGGCTGTTGCTTTTGTTGTTTAAGGCGTTGATATGCTGTATAAAACAAATCGCTGTCTTGCTTTGATGACTTAATTAATATGCTAGTCAGAAACCATTGTTTTAATATATGTGCTTTATGTAGGGCACAAAATAGTTTTTTCTTTTCAAAATGGTTTTGTCCGTATGTAAGGCATACTTAGAGAAGAGACTTTGTCTTCAAAGTCTTTGGAAGTACGATGCATTTGGGACAAATCGTGAACTTCACGTGTCAGGATTGAACTGATGAACTTAGCTTCATCACTTCCGTAAGTATAAATTCTTTCTAGGTTCTTGGCAATAGTTATAAGATAATACTTTAAGTCATTTAAAGTAGCATCACCCTTAAACCATTCGATTCCGTGGCCTTCTACCGTCTGGTAATTATTATGCTTTTTTATATCAGACGGTAAATCATTAAAATTGCAAGGTGGCTTGATTATCCAATGGCCAACAACGTTTCCTTGCAAGGAAACCACTGAAAATTCTTTCGGTATGAAGTGTCTGTCAGCATTATAAAAGTCGTGGATACTAATAATGAAATCCATGATGTGTTTTGAAATCGTGAATATTTAAATTAAAAATGATTTTTTTAAATATATTTTTTATTTGACAAGGCTCTTGTTTTTACCGTTGCTGTTACTACTTGTGTCACATGAGTAAAACTGAGTAAATAATAATATACAACCTGTATTTATAACTTTTTTTTATCACAGCTAGTGACATCTGCCCACCCAACAGCACTGCGTAAAATTGCGCAATCTCTCTCCATGAGCAAGTATGAGATGTAGCTTTCCTTCTCTCTGAGTGCCTGAGCAGCTCTTGTGATTACAATCGGTCAGTTGAATAGCTTAGAAGCACAACTTTACTTTTGAAAATTGTTTTTACATCTTATTCTTGAATTATAATTTACATATTCTAACAGTTCTTTATTATTGGCAAAAAAATTTTTAATGAGGAAAAACTACTTTATACATCGAACTAAGCACATTTTTTTGATTTAGTTTAAAATATATCCAATCCCTTATTGCAGAAACATTTCTGATAGCACATGAAGAGTTAATGTTAAAGGCATGGTATTTGCATGGCAAATAGGCTTCGTTAAGTTTTGCAAGCGCTGGGCATCCATACTCCTCAATGTTAACGACTCTAAAAGTGTAGAAAACATGAATGACTTGCACCTTTATTATATTCTATCATGTGTGCATATACATACTTGCATGTTAGTATTTCTTCCAGGTATTTTTTTTTTCAAGGCCCTTGACGAAAACCGTTTCCGCGTCAACAAGTTCAGTTTTAAATATATTAAGCGCTCTTTCATAGGAAATGTTTCCGATATTCCAGCTTATACCATGGAAATTGGTTATCAACCAACGATTTTGTTTCTTGTCCGCATAAGATAAATTTTTC
>NW_019379923.1:39013-80400 GCF_000648655.2 Copidosoma floridanum
TTATTACTATTTTTTGTTTTTGTGTTTCAGCCACAATTTCCATTAAAGGTTCTGTAATTGGTTTAAAAGTTTCACTAAGCACTTTTTCAGCCTCAATTTTCCCAAACTTCAATAGTCTGTACTTTTTTCTAACAGCCTCACGTGCCTTCACTAACTAATGTATAACGTCTTTCTCTTATTCATACATAATGATAATGATGCTGACGATGATGATGACGATGCTTCAATGTCTTGCGACTGACTGTAATGATTGCACTATGTATGTCCTAAATGTACAGCAAAATTATCAAAACCTTTTCTGGAGCGACCATTATTCATTTGTTTATCTTCATTTATAACAACAAATCCATGTTCATCATCATTCCAGCAATTAGAGCATAAATTTTTTAATTGAATGTATGGCATGTCGAAGTTTACATGATCATTACACACATGCTTCAAATTAACTTTATCTTGATGAAATAAGACTGAAAAATTAACGTTATCCCTAACAAGATGCTTTGGGACTTGAGCATATGACTGACAAAGATAGAAGCAGTCAACATTTTTGTGTCTACCCATACAGAAAAAGGCCTTTACATTGTCTTATTTTTCACAAGCTATATCATCAAAAATAATTATAGAATTTGGTAAAGCATCATCGGGCGAAACTACAGTCTCATGTTCGCTGAAAGGTAAGTATTTTACACCCTCTATAGGCTCCAATAAATTGTTCAAAAACTTGTATTTTGGCTGATGCAGCGATTGAGAATACACATACACATTTTCAAACTTAACACCATTGGGATGCACGATTAAAGCCAATAAGCTATTAGTTTTACCACAACTAGATGGACCGCAAAATACTGCGCGAATACTATCGGGGAGTAGTTCACCATGTCGATTCGAACGCTTTTCTTCTTTTACAATAGCGTCAAAACTCGGAACTTGTAATTTTATGGATTGTTCTTTGAATTCCATGTTTACTCGGTATGAAGGATGAGTGACAACTAATCTTTTAATTGAATAGTATAACGCTTTTATATTTTTAGCTTTTTATTGTAACGAATTCGTCTACTATAAATACATTATTTATTTTCTCGAACGCTTAGTCATAATTCAACATTTGAAGACTAATCATCATCATGTATCATCATGATCATGCATCGCAAGAGAGGACGAGGTCTTGTAAATAAAATCATAAATTATTTACCAGTAGAGCTTCATTTGCCTGGATATCAGTATTATGGGCCTGGTACTAAGCTTGCTAAGCGTCTTGCTAGAGGAGATCCAGGAGTTAATCCGCTGGACGCCGCGTGTAAAGAGCATAATATAGCATACTTAAAAAATCGACAAGATTTAAAAGCCATACGCGAAGCAGATGAAATTTTAGCTGATAAGGCTTGGCAAAGAGTTAAAGCTTCAGTTTTAAGTATTAGTGAAAATGCAGCAGCTACCTTTGTGACTGGCGCTATGAAGCTTAAAAGTAAATTTGGTATGGGGCTAAAGAAGGAGAAGAAGAAGAAAAAACGTTGTATTAACAAAAGGAAAAGAAAAAAGAATAGTTTAAAAAAACAAGGTAGTGTTTTAAGTACAATTATTAAAGCTGCTTCACAAGACATGAATACCAATAGCAAAAAAGCTCAAGATGTTATTAGTAGTGCTTTGAAAGGTGCTTGTACTGCTGTTAAAAAATCTGGGTGTAAAAAGCATGTTAAAATTCCCCGCATCTTACGCCTTCCTACTTAAATTGGTGGGGCTCTACCTCTGATACCCTTGTTTGCTGGTTTGAGTGCAACAGGTGCTATAGCCAATGGAATAGCAGGACTTATTAAAAGCATCAATGCTACTAAGTCAGCCAAAAAGAAGATAGCTGAAAGTCAGAGACATAATAAAACAATGGAAGCTATTGCCCTCGGGAAAGGTCTTTATCTCAGACCTCATTAAACTGGAGTAGGAGTCTATTTAAAGCCTTACGTTGTAAAATGTTTAAAGAAAAAAAAAAAAAAAAAAAAAAAATCAAAAAAAGTTCAAAGCAGTAAAATTACCTGATCGAGCTCTGACCAACATAAATTTAATGAAATATTCTAAAATCTATAAAATCCCACGTTTTCGTGGAGTATTCATAAGAAGCAACTTACCTGCTCGGTTTTTTAAAACAGCTATAGTAAATCTTTATGATAAAAATGGACCTGGAACTCACTGGGTGGCTTATCGAAAACGTGGTAATAATGTTGTATATTTTGACAGTTTTGAAGATCTTCAGCCACCCATCGACTTAATGTTATATCTAAAAGTTAATAAGGTGGAAGATAATCATAAGCGTTATAAAAAATTTAACTCTTACAACTGCGGTCATTTGTGCTTAAAGTTTCTTTCAAAACAAATATAACTTTCTTACATCAAGAGAAACCTCTTAGTTATACTTTGACAACGATGGAAGAAACATTAACATTAAGCCTTTCTGGTACTTCTTCTGTTTTAGAAGCACAGTATTTTCCACCTATTAAATTATCGCCAAAACACAGCTACGTTCTTGGCTTAGTAAAACTTTTTTCATTCAACTCAATTCCAAATATTGATGAAAATTATAGTAAATTTTACGTTAACAATCAAGTTATTGTATTACCAACCGGTAGTTATGAGATTGAAGATTTTAAGTCATTTTTAATTGAAGTATTACAACCTTGCAACATAACTCTTGATATTACGCCAAACAATAATACGCTTCGAAGTATTATTAAGTGCAGCCATACCATTGACTTTAGACTTAAGCATTTTATAGATCGTCTCTTGAGTTTCACTCAGCGAGTTCTTAACAATAACACCACTCATATTTCAAACTTACCTGTAGCTATTATAAAGATAAACGCATTAAGAGTTGAATGTAATATTACAAGAGGAGCTTACATAAATAGCAATAAAGTGCACATGATTCATGAATTTTTTCCAGCTGTACCACCAGGATGTAAAATTATTAAAGTTCCTTCAAAAATAATTTATTTACCGATTATTGGACGTATTATTGATCATATTCAAGTACGTATAGTAGATCAGGACAAAAATTTAGTTAATTTTTGTGGTGAAGTCATAACTATAAGATTGCCTGTAAAACCCTCTTTATAATGGGTATCATTTATAATTAAACAAATCATATAGGTAGCTTAATATGCACTCCAGCACTTAGTCAACGACGAGCTCTCAAACCGTTGAGACGTCAGAAAAAACAGTCCATGAAAGCATCGAGACTTCTAAGAAGACAGCCAACACGTCAAAAAATAACTCATCAAAACATACAGTTTATAAAAAGTTTCGGTTTAAAAATAAGAAACCCTGGTGGAAAATAAGTTGGACACTTTTTTGTTGTAAAAAAATTGACGAGATTCTAAGTATTCAGATCCAGTCGCATTTGATGAATCTATTGCGCACTATGAGATTCATGCTCATCAGCCGTATGTATTTGTGTCTTTTACTATCCAGAAGTTCTTTACATGTTTATGGAAGATTGGTCAAAGCAGATGGAAATACAGCAGTAACAAATACTGCTTTGATAAACAACGCAATCTGCCACTTATTTAAATAAATAAGATATGAGATAAATGCCATAGAGGTCGACAAGTGCAAAAATGTTGGATTAACAATCCTTATGAAAAATTGTTATCACTTCGTCCTGATCAAAAATTTATGATAAATGCCGGTTGGCTTGGTGTTGGAGAAGAAGCTGATGATCTTACTAATGACAACGGCTACTTTGATATCATGCTTCTATTGAATATGATTTTGGGTTTTGCTAAAGACTATCGTAAAATAGTTGTTAATGTAAAACATGAGCTTATACTTACAAGAGCCAGAAACGATATAAATGCCGTGTTGCAAACTCCAGTTAATGCTAATGCTGCTGATCCTGTGGCCGTAGAAACTTGGAAAGACTTTAAAATAGTAATATTGAAGCTCGAGTGGCTTATGCCATATGTGGTAATGTTAGATTCTCATAAAATTCGTTTATTAAATTATCTGAAAAAAGACAAGTTTATACCTATGAGTTTTCGAACTTGGGAATTATATGAGTATCCCCTGTTACCTAGCACATCTAAACATATATGGACAGTTAAAACATCAAATCAGTTGGAAAAGCCACGTTACGTTATTTTAGCCTTTCAAACTAACCGTAAAAATCAGAAAAATGTAAACGCTAGTATGTTTGATCATTGCAACATAAGAAGTGTGAAACTCTAATTAAAATCACAATATTATCCCTATGGTGATCTGAATCTTGATGGAACGCGTAATCAGTATGCATTGCTATATCATATGTATGCTAATTTTCAAAATTCATACTATGGCAAAGATTGTACACCTTCACTGGACAAACAGCACTTTCTCAATCGAATACCTTTAATCGTTCTCGATTGTTCGAAACAAAACGAGTCATTGAAAAATGCTCCAGTAGATGTAAGGCTAGAATTTGAGTCGCATAGAAATTTTCCTGCCAATACATTAGCTTATTGCTTAATTTTGCACGACCGTATAGTTCAATACAGTCCAATGAGTGGGGATGTCAAGAAACTTGTGTAGATATAAAGTTGATTCAGGGCTTTGCTAGCATCAGTTTATTTTCAACCAACAATGGATAAAGGTTGGAGCAACAGCAGGAGTAAAGAAGAAGGAGAAAACAAACGACGACAAGAAGAGTGGGAAAAAGTTATGAGAAGAAACGAGAAGAAAGACATAAGAGTTGATGAAACAAAATCTGCGGAAAAATCAAAAGATAAAGACTGTAAAATTGTCTGAAAATAGTTATGTTTAATAAGCTTTAGTTTAATCAATATGTCACATAAACCGTGTACGGGTAATTTTACAACTAATGTTAAGTATCAAAAAATCTTAACTAAGGATGATGATGATAGAAATAAGAAATCTGGGCTGAAAAAGTTCGTCGAAAAATATTCAACCAACAAAGGATCTTGTCCTAAAAATCAAGGTTATGAGAAAATAAAAAAGCAATATAATTAAATATTATCATTGCGAAAGATAGAGTATTTTGTGGACATGCAAGGTTTCAAGAAACTGGGTAATGATTATGTGCTCAAAGAATTGGCTATCCTCCCGCTCAATACTAACGATGCAGAAGCCCAAGTATTTCTTTTTAAAGCACCCTTCAGCTGGCGAAAATTACCCCAAAAGTATAAACATAAAAATTTATACCTTGAACTTTGCTATCATGGACTAACCTGTAACTTGGGAAAAATTGAGTATACAGAGATAGGAAATATTTTACAGGAAAATCTTGAAAATGCTACAAAGATACATGTCATTGGAGATTTAAAAAAAAGGTGTCTTGAAAGATTTGGCTTTAAGGTCACTGATATGACAAAATATCCACCGTTCGAACTCCCAAGATTGGTTACTACTTGCACACATCACAACGGAGCCTACAAATCCATGTGTGCTCTTTATAATGTGAAGCGAATGAAAAAATTTTACTTCAATATTGAATGGGTTGATGTTGATGATGATGATGATAATAATAATAATAAGCGGTGAGAATTTATTCTATTGTATTTTAAGAACAACATGTTTAACAAAATCGTTTTGTAAATCATGTACATTTTTTATTTAATACAAACTGATTTTAAAACAAAAAATGTTCAACAATTATTTCCCTACCACTACACATTCTACATTATCATGCAACGCGCTCGCTAACACAAAAAAATTTTGAATGCAAATAACTACCACGTGCACAAGCTGCACACGATTTCGCACATTCAAACAGTGCGCGCAAATCAGCACTGCAGACGACTTATGCACATTGCATGGCAGGCAAACTCAAACAGCGTTGCACGTCACCAGCTGGCGCACGCGGCGCTACAGGCGCTAATGCACATTGCGCATAAACTCAAACAGCGTGCGCAAACTCAAGCAGCGCACGCACAAGGAATGCGAGGAAGCCACAGCTCCTGCTCGCCCATTGGCTTCAGCAGGGACCACTCCACCCGAAAAGAGGGGCCCCTCGCCGTGGAGAGGGAGTGGGCCAAAATCGCCTGGCGACTCGAGCCCACCTGGGCCGGAATCGCCATAGCTTATCTACTCCAATCAGAGAAAGCCGGCACAGATAACCATTCCTTTCTAACTTTTCGTTCTTACGGTGATTTCAATTTTCTTACATTATCATCATCACGTTTTTTTCGTACTTACGTCAATTAAGGTATATATTTGTCATACGAGTTATGTATTCGTTTCTTTTATTTGTTTACTTGCACATATACTTATGTACCATTCATATGTATAATATGTATTCAAATAAGGATTCCATTAAAAGTGAACAAAGCATAGTTGATTAATACTATGTTACTAATGAAAAAAAAATTAAGTAATTGTAAATGCTATTAGTTATCTTACGATCTTTCCAGCTCATTGGCTTAAGGTATTGTAATCTTTTTTATTATTTTTTTTATTAATTTTGTTTTAAATGAGCCTTTAAAGTAATTTGAGAAAGAACTGGCCTTGATGCATTCTGGGAAAACAAGAATCTGTTTTTATATTAGGTCTACATTGATTTTTTAAATTTTAAGGCCTCTTAATACTTTCGACAAATAACTACTTCCAAGAAAGCATTAAAAAATTGTTAACAACAATTTCGTGTTTAATGATAGTTTTGTTACATAAATCTATATTTATTTGGTTATAATTTGACATTGCAAGCGGACTGCCCGATATGCATTTCAAAAACAAAGTTTACTACAAAATATTGAAAGTCTACCAATAGAAACTGTAGTAAAATACATTGTGCAATAGCTGTTTAACCAATCGTAATCACATTTTGGGGATAAGTTATATGCCCTACAAACTACTATGGTAACATGAAAACTAACAATATTTTCTTATTTTGACAAAACTTTGAAGTCAGGATACATTTTTTTACACTTTTTAGCTATTTTCCAATGTAATAAATAAACTTTTAAAAATGAAACTTCCACTAACTCTTAGAAAATTCAATTACGAACAAAACATGTTCAACCTTATCCTTCGAAGCTTTGGTTAAGAGATATTTATCAAGATACGTAAAAAAACAGAGAAAATTTTTTAAATTTTGCAGTTTTTAGACTCTACAAAATTTTCCAGGGGTTTTTACGTTTACTACCCACCTAGATATTGTTCGGTATATTTTTTTTGGCCGATTCCACCAAAAAACTTCGTTACGTCACGCCAAAATAAAAAACTATATGTCCAACTGCTACAGTAACTGGTCTACAGTGTGTCTTTATATGTACATATGCCACAATAACTTGTTCTATAAAATCGTATTTGAAGCTAAAATATTTTAAAGTATGTACATAATTAAAATTTTTTTCTGTGCTTTAATCCACCCTGAAATATCAAAATATTTCAATTAAAGAGAGAAACACATCATCTGTATACTCTCAGAATTATCACAATAATGTATTTCAAATAAAGTATATCGGATTCATTTAATTATCACGTATACCTTACATTATCTAATTTTATCATATACACATTATTCATTCAAGATAAATAACTGTAAATAAATCTCAGTATGAGTCTGTTAAGGATCTGTTTTAATAAAGCATGCATAGACGTCATCTATTAAAAGGATAAATTCATGCTGCGTAATCAGTATCTGATTAGGTTAATGTTAATATCCTTCATGGAACGTGGTTATCGAGATTTACTAAATGCTGATCTTAAGTAAGAATTAATTTCATACTCGCTCTGGAATGTGTCCAGGATAAAACTCAAGTCAAATTTAATTTTTATATTTATAATGAATAATTTTTTAACGTAATAAAACGTGCCAGAATGATCAATGAAATATGAAAATGTTAGCGATGAGGATTTTGACTAGTCAGTTATTGCACTTGGGCTTATAAAAAAGGTGTTCACTAAAATTAAAACTGTAAAATTAAGAAAAGTACAAAATAAAGATACAACTAAATTCACATACAAATGATTTATTAACTAATTACAAAATATCATTTTAATCAAGTATAATTCGCAGTTTTTAAAATGTACACAATACAATGGCAGTTATCAAATACTACACTGAGCTGTTACTGAAGTCTTCAATACATGCAACTTGATGAACATACAAAAATTTTTTAGAAATTTGTAAAAGTTTTCTAAGCGTATTTATAGTTAATGTACGTTATAATGTATGCATAATTTTAGTTAAATTGCATTTTCAAATAATTCTTTGTTCATTGCAGAATTTTTACACAAATATCTTAATTTACTACAAGTATAATTACGCTTAAGATTACAATAAATACTTAGTTGACAATGTCAAAAAACATTATATCGATAAAATATTTATTCACACAAATTCATAGCACACTTCTTAACACATACTTTCGTTTCATACATTTCCCATTTGTATTTTACTTGGTAATAACCTAATACATTTTTTTTCTCATGATCTACATATAACTTTTCATTTTCATTAGAATTTATCATTACCAATAATGGAACTATAATCTAAAACTTTTATTATGGTAAGCAAGATGTTAATATCTTAACAGTTATGTGAGAGTATATCCTAGAATAGTCATGCCATATGTTTTATAAAAAATTTGTTTACAATAAACATGTCATCAACATGTAAATGTCTAGCCAAGTATGTCAAGACAAGACACACAGCATTATATTCTAGTCCGCAATAAATCTTCTATATGTTTTTTTAATGTTGTTTTGTTCATATTTTATCATGTTAATACATTTATATGGCCTATATGGATGCAGGTTAATGATTCATTAACATGTATTCGTTTTATATCTTAACCTCACATTTTATAGCAATATTTTGACCTGATGAGGCTAAACTGCTGTTGTCTGTAAAGATAATAAACATCACCTTTAGGATTAAATCGTTCTAGGTATTCGCCCTATAAGATCGAAAAATTGTATTCCTCATTTTATAACTAATTGGGGTAATGAATTCTATTATTATTTACATGAAAAAGACAATAATTAAAAGCTAGATTACATATTTCTGTGATATTTTTTTAATTTTTAAGGTAAGAAGAGAAAACTAAGCTTTGCAATTTAGAGATTTGATTTAATAATTATGAAAAAAGGGACAGATTTACTCTTAAGGTGGTTGACATTGTTTTAGATAAGATTTGCACCCTTTTATTTTATCATTTTTTTTTTACCACTAAAAGACAAGTTGGACCCTATTGAATTGCAAAAGCTGAATACATACCTATAATATCACAAAATCGAATTTTTTCTCTTTTTGGTCACAACCTGTTCCAAAATATTTAATGCATAAGATGTGTTGATACTATAAAAAGTATAAATACTTTTTTCTCATATTTGGCTGGCCTCATATATCCATTTTCTAAGAAAGTTTGTTTTTACGTTTTATTCTCAGTAATAATTGGAGTACAACTTTATTTGTTAATAAGTGTAATAAAAAGGTTTTGTAATGTAGAAACTTTTAGTCTTTAAGTACTAATGAAATATGCAGTATTTTCTAAGAACAACAAGAGCACATTTTTCATGCGGATTTTTTCAACCATGTTTTATTCATCCCATTACACAGAGTCAGGACAGACTACATGCATCAACCTGTACTTATTTATTTTAAAGTTATACACTACTCTCAATGACGGGGGTAGCTTTAGCGGTGTAGTGCCCCAACTGTATTAGAAATTAACGCTTCATATTCAACATTTTTTTCATGAATATGTAATGCAGAAAAGCTCAAAAGTTATTTTAAATTTCGATGCTTGTTCAATTATAACTTTTACATTTTTTTGTACAACCATTTGAAAAATGTATTTGTTGTCAGTACAAGATGCGACAAAAAATGTTTTTTTTTTTTTAACTACTTGATTGTAGTACGCTATCACTGTACTCTTTTCTTTTTTATTATTATTATTAATGTAACCAGTTGGACATTGTACCATTTTGAATAAATATTTTTTCACAATAATTGAAATGTATCAATTATTTAAACACTTATAACCTAAGCTGATTTGACATTGCAAGCGGACTGCCCGATATGCATAAAATTTTTAAAGAATGTATATACTATAACAAAGAATGTATAATACTATAACAATTTTATTGCTTCAAATAAAATACAATTCAACGACGTTCTCTGTTTTACCTACAGTGAACATTCGCTCGTGAGTCGCAAGGGGAATTTTTGTTGAGCGCCCGATGATGTTTACTGGGCGTAACGGTCAAAATTGTCAAGATTAGGTAAAAAGTCCGGAGTGACGACCTAGTCCCACGTTTACCGTTTTGCGCGGTAATTTTTATGGATATTTACCATAAAATTTATAAAAAATTTCTCTCAGTGCACCAAATTTGACTTTCAACTTAAGTTGAACTTGCTTGTCATGGAGTAACTCCTGGGCAGATATATTTTTTACGCAATGATAAAACAACTATACGTACGAATATCTGAAAATTGTTGTTAAACAGTGTTGTTCTTCAATTGAATAGTGTAAGTACGAGTAAGAGTAGAAACAGAAGATTATGTTTTTAATATTAGAAAATTATATCGAAAGTTAGTAACCTAATAACAGTAAAATTAAGGCACAAGTACGTAAAGATACTTAATCATTTGTTTATTACAAACAAAACATTAGATTTACTTTTAGTGCTCTTCTCTCCCCTGTTTGTTGGGACAAACATGATAATACGCGAAATCATTAGAAATTAGCATTATTTAGTTCTACATGAATATACAATTTTTATATACAAATTTAAAATGAACATTATACGTAATTGTTCGCGTTAGTATGACCTGGACAGAGGCGCGCGACACTCGCAGCTCAGTGAGTTGCGAATAGCAATCAGAGGGGCCTGGAGGGGGCTCACACGGGCACGCACTACCGCAACAATACCTTTCTTGACGTTGAGAACTTACGAGATCCAGTTTGGTGTTGGTGTGTGTGTGTGTTAGCCCTACTCCTGGTTCTCTCTCTTTAGTCGAGACGGCTAGAGCTCCTTCCGAGCGAACGTCTCGGTCTACTCTCTGGTTGGAAGCCAACCAAGAAGCATTCCTTCTCGCTTTGCCTGAGTTCGTTGGAAGTAGCAAATTAATGTTGTTGTTTTGGTCAGTTGTCGGCTCAAGGGATCACCACGGCCACTCTTTCTCGCTTTGCCCGAGCTCACCAGCCTCAGTCCAGGCATAAGTATTTTTATTTGATTATAATTGAAATCAGCGAGATCGAGTTTCATATTGACTCGTCGTCTTGAATTCAAAGTAACGAGATCGTGTCTTCTATCGATTCGTCATCTTGATTTTAGCGAACTTTTCAACAATTCAAGTTGAATTGGTTAAGCATCAGGTTCTTAAATTTTGCTTGTTTGAATTCGGATATGAGAATTGTGCTCGAGTCGTGATTTTCCTCGCGGCTAGCGACATTATTCTAGTGCGATTGTATATATGTTTATATTGATGAATAAATCACAATTTTTTATTTGTTATAATTGTGAAGACTTACTTAAGTCATCTTAATTTCAATTTGGCCCTTTTCGCTACTATTAGTCGATTCGCGACTCGACTAACACATTAATATAAAGTATTTGCCCAAGTAATTTGAGGCTCGCTCAAGACATCCTTCTTTAGCCGAGCGAATGACAGCAAAAATTTTCAGTAATAAAAAAAATTTAACTGACTAAAAACACTGTTTTGAACATTAGCCCTTTTAGTTTTTATTGTTTAAATAATGTTGACATTCGTTTATTCTTACAATTGTTAAAGCTTGCGTCAGTCACATAATATAATGAAGTAACCTAGTGGTCGGTAGCCCATGTCACCTACTATGATTGCTGGTAACCATTGTGTTGATAGATTATTTTTTTCCCGTACTCTAACCTTTTTAGAACTTTAACACCTTTATGCCACTTGTTTGACGCATTTTCTATACCTTCGTCCGTTCTCCTCTATTCCTTTAGCAAGTTACACAGTTCAACCAACTGTGTCAGCTACTGGGAAACTTCTATCACCACTTTGTTTAGTATAAAAAAAAAAAAATGGTAAATTTGGTCCTATAGTACAATCAACTTTGATAAAACAGAATATAATATGCATGTGGAAGCATCAAAATCTGAAAAATTAACTAGAGGTGAGATAGTTTTAATGTATAATAAAGCAACAAAATAAAAAAATATTCTATAGCAACACTCTATTTATTTCAGGGGTTTTCCAAATTTGGTTGAAAGAGGTACTTTATCCAAATATTGGTCGTCAATCAATTCTCTTACTTAATTTTTGGAGTGAACATTGTGACAAAGTTGTAGAGGACACGATGCCAACAAATGAGTTTTTAACATTAAAAAAATTTTCACTGATACTACAGGGAAAATTTAACCTCTTAATGTATATGGTTTTAGGATTTCGTCAGTCTCACTTGAGCGTTCACACTGAACGCACGCTTTCTGCGCACGCCCGTTACGCATCTTCTTACTCAGACGTGAGTTCTCTCTACACGGCCTTTTCCAGGGATACTTCTATTTCTCTTTCCATAACGGCGACTTAGTCGCGCCACGCGACTGTGTTTCCGCTAAATCCTACACCCACGTACACGCCGCCCTCAGGGGTGGCTCAATTGGCTAGCCTTTCACTAGAGTGCAGCTAAAAAATGAACATTGTGGATAATCCACAATTCAATGTTATTATGACTAATTCTTTCGACGCGCTGTTGGAAGAAATAGACTCCTCATCTTCCGAGATGTTTGCGCTCAATAGTGCAAGTGATAGTGCTAGTGCAGGTGACAATAGTGCACAGTTACCCGCAATATCTAACATGGCAGACAGCCGGCCATGGACCAGCAATCCCTCGAACTTAAGAGCCAAGACTCCTGCGTAAACCAACGCAATTCTCAGCGGGAACGCAGTCTGCTCTCCCGGGACACAGCTGTGCCTCCTGTAATCGCGAAGGAACTCGACAACCAAAAAAGACGGATCAAATACCTAGAGAAAATAGTGAGTAAGTACTCTGTTCATCTAGAAAATTCCATCCAGCAACTTAACGCGCTAAAGCGCTCCAACGCGGAGTAACATGCGACCATTGCAGCACTCTCTGCAAAGTCCCCCCTTACAGCAAAAATTCTGCTTCTAAAAGGCCTGGGCCGTATAAATCCGTCACCAGAAAATTGTGACCCCCTGAACCTCAAAAATTCTTCCACCGAGGAAGATGAGCAATTCCCCACCCTACTAAAAACGTTAAACACCCCTGCGAATTCTCCAAATGTAAAGCCACCCCAGAAAAAACGGCGCACGCGTGATCCCGACGCGAAAAATTCCGCAACCAACTTCTCTGATATGGAGATTGAAAAATTCCCAAACCAAATACCACCACTCAGCTCTCCCCAGACAGGGAAAAACGCTTTCGACGGTCATCTTGAGGACCAAGCCCAACTCGACACGGAAGAAGTCAACAGTGCCCCCAAAAAGAAGGCGCCTCCATCGATCACTGTCTTGGACCAGAAATTATGGCCCAAGATAAACAAAGCTCTCATCACGGAGAATATCCTCGTCCACTGCATCGTTACGACCTTCGAAGGTACACGCGTGTACCCCGACAATGTCGACGGCTTTCGACGAATCGTCCACGACCTTGATGAGAAAAAGGTCGAGTTCACCACCCATCAGCTTCACGAGGACCATAAAATGATAGTCGTCATCCATGGAGTTAATATTGGCTACACGGAAGCTGAAATCCAGGACATGATCCAGGAAAAAGTACCTTCTGCCCGTCGTATCTATCGCATGACCAAAGGTAACCGAACCTGGTTATTGGTCACGGTGTACCTGGATGCGTCAGATATTAAATCCCATGACATCTACAACATCAGGTCTCTCGGGGGCACTTCTGTCAGAGTGGAACAGAAGCGTAAGTTGAACGACATTCCCCAGTGCCGTCGCTGCCAAAAGTTTAATCACACAGCGGCCTACTGCTGCGCCGTGCGACCTTCGATTGTGGTTTCTGTAGCTCAAACCACGCCACCACAACCTGTCCAAAAAAGGACAAAGACTAAGTCACCCCTCGTTGTGCAAACTGCAATGGCGAGCACCGCGCCTTCTATCGGGGTTGTTCTAAAATCCCCTAAAAAGGAGTTCACGCTCCCAAGAAAAGTACTGCCCCTCCTCCTCTTTTTGGGAAAGCCACCCTTCGGACAATAGCCCGAATCTCGAACACCATTTGCCTGGGGATTTCATACGCAAATGTGGCATCCTCTCAACAACACCAAATAGGAGCTTAACCCCTGACTCCTCTGCTTAACACACCCCCACCACCAAGACAATCCTCCACTCAATAATGACCCTGATGATTCGCATCGACCAAAGAGTGTCTGGTCTCGAGGGCAGCAGAACAGCAGCACGCTAGACAGAGACTTCACGCTACTCAACTGGAACGCGAACAGCATCACACACAAAACGACTGAACTCACACACATACTCCAGACAAAAGACATCGACATTGCATGCATCACAGAAACACACCTAGATAACACAAAAACACTCTACATAACAAATTACACGGGACACAGACGTGACAGACGCGAAAAATCCCATGGCGGATTGGCTATCCTTGTACGCAAGGGCATCCGCCATCGAGTCATAAGTACGGACGCTGCCAACTGTAAAGCAGTCAGAGTCGAAGTACACATAACCTCATCTGCCTTCATCAGAATCATATATAAGAATGTTGCAATAATACGATGTAGTAGGTGTAAAAAGTCATTACGTTTCAAACACTTATTTGAAGATTATCATTACTATGAAAACTATGTCAAATAATATATTTTAATTTACATGAGTCAAAAATATAGTTATAAGAATAACTTTTAATAAAGTTCATTTTATAATAGTAAGACAACGTATTACATGAGATACTTATTTTTAGATGTGACTTTTTTTATCCCAGGTTTCGGTTTGACAATTATTTCAAGAAGTAATGACCGATAAAAGCTCTGTGGTCAAGTTTAAGGGTGGTAGCATGCTCGTGGGTGGATAAGGGTGTTCTTTAAGGATTCATCGGGTTATGGGTACAATGGTTTGCTGTCATAAATTGCTTATTGTATAGGAAACATTTATTTTAAAAAAATAATTTGTAAAAAACACGCTCGGGCTAGGTTAAAAATAAGATGGATTAGTAAGTTTACTTTATATTCACTATCATCGACGTCTGATTTTGTAGTTGAAACAGTACATTTTTTAAATTTTATTTTACAGTTACCCGATCTCCCTTTTCTATTCTATCTATGAGATTTTTTTTCTCCCTTTTGGTCAATTCAACTATTGCGTTAATTCCAGGAGTGTCGAAATTTCACCGACTTATCACGCGAGCTGGTCTACACCTACCTATAAGCCGTTGGCACGTCTGAAGCCTTTTTTTTTTAGAGCAGTGACTCGGTGACTTTTTGACACACCGAAAAATAATCATACAATAATGGATTATTATTTTGTGAGCCTTTCTCTTTGAATTTGACTGGATTTTAATGTCTGGCCTTGTCTTCGTCTGAGGCAGTAGCCACCGGGTCATTTCCAACTATGCGATGATCGCCCAGACGCCAGCCATACTTACGGAAATGGCCAAATCCCCCGCAAAAAGAAGTTGATAAACTTAAAAAGGAAGTAAACGTGATCGTTTTTTTTTTTTTATCACGTTTACTTTATTTATAAGTTTATTAATTTTTTTTGCGGTAGATTTGGCAATTTTCATAAGTATGCTAAGAAAGCTTTAAGATTAGTTCAAATAGGAAATCATATCCACTCATGTAGTAAAGTGTCCCCAGATTGCTGTAGACAACACAAAATTATAGATTTGACAAAGTATTTCTGAAATGTGAAATGAGATTCACTCTCCAGTAGAAGTACGCAAAAGACATTTCCTAGTGGATATTCATACAACTAGGGCACCTGCGTGAGCTCTTCACTTTGAGAGGAAAGACACGAGTAACCTGTGCTACGAAGTTTTGGTCTAGAGAAACTCCCGGGCAATAACTAGATAATAGGAAATCACCCGGTACCCACTATTGTTGAGTAAGGTGAGACCAGAGTTAAGAATCTGAGGATATAATTGATTTTGAACACATTCTAATATCTATCTTTGTCTGACTCAAGAGCGGTGGGACCCGGGTAAAATCACATGATTATAATTCGGCTTGTTGAAAGTGACTGGACGATTACCGGATATAAGGAAATCACTCCCTTAGCGCTTTAGAGTAATAAATGTAAGGCTGAATACACATGGAGTGGAAATCTGCGGAATAACGAGTAGCTTACTTTTGTCGATTCTCTCGGATAAAAGAGCCCGCATAAGTGATAATTAAGGGCACCCGCATGAGCTTTTCCATTCGTTAGAAGAGACGCGAGTGCCCTCCTTTACTCCATACCTTCGCTCGGGCGTTAACTGCACGTGCGGCATAAGTTTCGTTGGAGAATAAAATCTAATTTGACTTACTGCTACTGTGTCTTCATCATTATCAGATGTTTCAAAAGTGGAATGGCTTCTTGTCCTTGACTTCTTTAATGCAGGATCAAATTGACGTTTTTCCAAAAGCTGTGGGTACCGTGTAGGGTAAATAAAAAAAACTATATGAAATTAAAAAAACTATTGAAAAAGTCATAAGGTGATTTTATGTTAGTGCTATGAATGTTAGTAAAATTGTCAACACAAATACATAAACCCTCTGTAGATTTATATATATTTTTAAAATATCATTAACTTTTTCGATTTTATCTTTTTATTCACTATCATCGACGTCTGATTTTGTAGTTGAAACAGTACATTTTTAAACTTTTATTTTACAGCTACCCGATCTCTTTTTTCTATTCTATCTATGAGATTTTTTTTCTCCCTTTCGGTCAATTCAACTATCGCGTTAATTGATTTAATGATGTCAGATCTGTAGTCTGTCTAACTATTTAAAGTGGCAGACACCAGCTTTGAAACATTATTGGGTGTCCACCCGAAGATTATCTTATTTTTTTAGCTATTCCACTTCTTTAATTCAGGATATTTGAAATTTTTTGTTTTGTAATTAAGGTACGCCGGCCATGGAATTCCTCTAAATAAAATAAGTCCTAAGACGATATCTGAGAAAGAAATTAATCGGTAAATTTAAGACCTAATTGTAAAATTTGCCATCCTCGTGAAAAATTTCCTACTCGATTTTACTTACCTGGTTTGTTAGCTTGTCCCGTAGCTCCCAGCGTCGTGATTTTAATAGCACCAGTGTTTTTTGGCGTCATGGCCGATTTTTGTGGCTGCTTATTAATTGGACTCTCAACTGCGGTAAATGCAGTCGTTGCCGTTGTTGTTTTTGTGGGCGTAGCAGGATTTCCTGTAATAAGAAAATTTTTAGTCTAAATCAAGAATATGATTACCGAAAAGTTACCGACTATTCTCTGTGTATTTTTTGTGCCTTTCTCAACATCTTTCTTACTTATTGAAGCTGGAGAAGTTCTTGAACTGGTTAAAGGTGACGAAAACTCCGACTGGTCGGTTATAAGCCGAGTTGCGTCTGAGGATGCCGAATCCGATGTGCCTGATGAGCTTCGACGAAGATTTGATGGAGTTAACTTAGAAGTCGACTGTTTTGGGTTCATAGGACTAGAGTCCGGCGACGAAAACTTTGATGTGTCTATTACAAGATGATTTTCGTCTGAAAAGGCCGAATCCAGTGTTCCGGGAGTGCTAGGTTAGTCTGTTCGGTGAAACGTAGATGCAGTTATTGTGGAAGATGGAAGATTGGAGTTTGGACTGGACTTACTGCTTTTTTGACCTGAGAATCGTATGACCGTCTGTCTTTTGCTTCGCGGGGCCTCTTTTTAGATCCGCGTATGCAATCTTTAGGATGGCACTTGCATTGCCCGGGGCAACATGTGCATTTTACTATAGGCCTTCCTTCATAGAGAATGCATATTTTTTTAAAGTCAGAAAATGTTATTTGTCGCCGGTGTTTTTTCGTTTTTTCAGTGTAAAATTTTTTTTTTTCTTAATTGTATGTAAGCTTTGGAGACTTCGCGTACTTTTTCAATGATTTCTTTTTCCGAAAGCTGAATTTGTCTTGTACTGTAAATAAAAAAAAATATTTGAAATTTAAAAAAAATTTTGAAAAAGTCATAAAGTGATTTTACGTACGAGCGATTGATGTTGATGAAATTTTCATAACAAATGCATAAACTCTCTACAGCAATAATGTATAACTTTTCTAGATCATTCAACTTATTAATTTCATCGTCATCGCCATCATCGTTGACGTCCGATCCTTTGGTCTCTTTGCGATTCTTAAGGCTACAAAAAAAATTGATTAGAGAAGGTGAACGAAAGGGGCATGGATTGCGACGATTCGAGTGGACTAGCCCACTTCCTTCGCTTACATGAAAGTTTTCAAAGAATTTGTAATTTCAACACTCGAGGGTATAATAACTTCGTCCTCATCAATATTAGCACTAGATACTAAATCATCATAACCAGGAGGTACAATACTCCCCAGAGTCGGAAGTAGTTTACAAGGCGTAAATAATTTTTCGACGATTTCTTGATTCAGGCCTCGCCTGGCTGATATCTTGACAAAAAAAATTACGTTTGCTTGTCTGACATTTTCTTAGCCCAAAACATAAATTGCCACTTTTCTAGCCTCCTCTCTCTTCATTCCTCGTGGTTTAGAATCAAGCACATTTTTCTCGCTAATAAGATTAGCTAAAGCATTTGGAACTCTAAGCATGCTGAAAAACAAATAAATATGACTTTAAATTTTAATCGAGGAAGGCCAATCGAACGGTGATTAGTTTTTAAAAGCCACTAAGCAAGTAACTTATGATCCAAAGTTCCACTCTCAAGAAAAGTCTTGGCGATTAGAAAATATGCGGAAATCACCCGGTGCTCACTACTCTTAAGTAAGATCAGGCCAGACATTAGAATATAAGTATTAATTGAATTTCAAGTACGAGCTAATGTCTATTTTTGTCTGACTCAGAATAAATGTGCACTGGGTGAATTCCGACTGTGCGGCAAACGTCAGGACAAGTGTAATAAATTTTATTATAATCCTTAACGTATTCTCTGTTAGTTAGAATTTTATCTATATCACTTGTTTATACAAAAGTTCAGTCACATGTTCATTGTTTTGCTCCTAAAAAATGTCTGGGCGATTACCAGAGATGAGGAAATCACTCGCCAAGAGCTTTTCGGGCAAATTCAAAAGCGCGCGAAAAACATGGTCTCGCATTGTCTTCTCTAGACGAAGTTAGCTCATGGGTAATTTCCTCATATCTGGTAATCTGCCAGACAATTTTTACGAGTGGTTGTATTTCCACCGCTCCTCTCTCTGGAAAGAGTACGTGAAAGTCAAATCCCAGCGGATATTCATACAATCGGGGCACTTGCGTGAGTTCTTCCTCTCGAGAGGAAAGACGTAAGTAACTTATGCTCCAACGTACTGCTCTTGAGAAACATCTTGGCAATTACCAAATGTGCGAAAATCCCCCAGTGACCAAAACTTCCAATGAAAAGTTGGTATGGGTCGGATTCTGTATTCATCTAAGTTACGGAAAAATGATAGGCACGCCATATTCCATATGACATATTTTTAAATCATAAATTTTCCAATTATTCTTGTTTCAAAATAATCCGCAAAATGCAAGTTACCTTCGAAAAACGGTTTTTAGGGGTGAACTTTAAAAGTGAATTATACCTCCTTAAAACGTTTATTAGCAGATAAAAAAACTCGTGGCTCTTATTTTTTCATTCTCTACAACATATCCAAATTTTATTAAAATCGATGAGATAAACCACAGGACGTCTTTTATTAGTGCTGCAGGTTGTTTTGTTTAATCAGAGTGTAAAGAAGTATAAAAACACACCTGAAAATAATTGCGGAACGATGGATTACTACTCTGGGAGCCTTTCTCTTTGGAATTGAGTGGACTTTGCTGTCTGACCTCGTCCTTCTCTGAAGCAGTGATTACCGGGTTATCTCCGTCTATGCGGTTATCGCCCAGATGCCAGCCATTTTTACGAAATTTGCAAAATTCCCTAAGCTCGCGGCCCAGGGAAATGGCTCGGGCCAAGAAACCTTTGCGGCTCTTCTGTTATCTCTTAATGAAAGAGCTCGCGCGAGAAGTGGCTTGTGAAATTTATTTTCAGCTGAAAATTGGTAAAACCTAATAACACTAAGCTCTTCAAGTCACACATACAAAAACGAGTTAATTCTAATATCTCGGCTGGTCTTATTCGAGAGCTGTGCGCATCGGGCTTTTTCCGTGTGTAAGGTAAACGCTTAGGCGCTTGCCAGATATGCGGTAATCGCCGATAAGCTCGCCTAGTTAGAGGAATGGCACGTAAATGTAGCACTGAACTGTAAACCGTATGGCGTTTGATAAGGCATAAATTCAGACTTTTAAAAAATTAATTGAAAAAAAACAGCTTATTTGAAACGGATGGTAATTTTTTAAAGTAATGAAGAGATGATAAAGGACAATCCCTTGAAATGTCAGACGGTTTCGAAGTAAACAACAATTAGAAGCTTTTTCTTTCACACTATTTCACAATAGTGTGCGGAAAATAGGTATTTTCGCACTGATATCAGTGTGGAAAATTGATTTTCCCACATAGTGTGCGGAAAATGTGTGTGGCAAAAGCTTTTCCGCACAGTATGCAGAAAAGGTGTGCGACAAAAACCTTTTCCACACACTTTTTCCGCACATTATGTGGAAAAATCGATTTTCCACACTAATATCAGTGCGGAATAGTAGTTTTCCTACGAGTTTGAAAAGTTTCTGTTTGCGAACCAAGAGGTTTGCGACCTGAGCCGAAGGCGAGGGACGTAACGAGATTTGTGAAGGAGACTTTTCGAACGAGTTCCGGAAAACTGATTTTTCGCCCAAGGAAGTACCAGCCTTCCATAACCACCCGAATGCTGAAAAACACCTATTTTCCTGACACTTATTGCGAAAAATATTGTACGCAACTCGTGCGGGACGATTTCCCGCACGAGTCGTGATTAACTCACACTCGTGGCTGGTGACGGTAACTCGTGCCGTGCGATCACACTCGTGCTACGCACTCATGTGCTTAACTGGCACTCGTTCTCGTTAACTTCGGCCACTTATGCGAGTCAATCACGACTCGTGCGGGAAATCGTCTTTTCCACACTTACTACGTAAATAACTATTTTGTAATTATCTTACTGAAAGATTCTTTCCTACATTTTTACAAATAAATTACTATAAAACCAACAGAAGGAAAAGTTTAAGTTTTTTAAACCAATAGTTTATAATAGTCAATAATCCAGTTACTGCAGTTGCCCAGTACTACAAGAGAAAAGAAAAGTACGTTGACACAGATATTCTATACCACTTTCTCTCTTTTCCTTTTTATACACAATTAGTTTCTTTAATAATTACATCATAGTTATAATTATTCAACAGGACGTTTGGAGGTTACTAGTACTAACACCAACTGTTGTTACTAATCATAAGTAGTGTACATTTAATGTAGTCATTATGACTAATTTTACAAAAAGTTTAAACTTCAGCACTTTTTAATAAATATTTTCACTTTTTGGTTAAATAATTTTTTTAATTTCTTAACTAAATTGACATTAGTAAAAATTTAATATTTAAATATTAGAAATGTACATTGAAATGAAAAAAACTTTTGTACAAATGGCTCTTGAAATGAAGAGTAGCTACCATTTACAGTTACATTTACTCCAATTATTATGGACTTCTCTTATTTTGTTTTTATTAGTTATTTACTCAGACAAGGAACATGACAATGGTTATAATTTTTTTTCAAAACAAACGTTCAGAAGTACAAATAAAAATCATTATGGTACTGAAATGATTATGTTTACATGTAACCATACGGAAATTATGAATGAATCGGTTTAGAACTCGAAAAAGACATAATCTTTAACTGGACTGTAATAACAACTACAATGATTTTTTCATAGAACCTTACGTCAATAAATATCCATACAAACAACATTTATTTATTAGCATCATTATTAATATCAAATGTTCATTTTCTCTTTTTCAATAACTTATACTTGACATTTTTAACTCAGTTATATTATAAAGTATACTAACGCCCTCTTTTTATAGGCGAGCTCCGAAACAGGAGACAACAGGAGACGCAGCCACGGCTACTCGTTGCTGATCCGACCAGTTGCTGGCGTATACACGCGGCTTCTGCTGGGACTCGTGCCATCCGAGTGCTGACGCCTGCCAGACGGATCTCCCAGTGCCCGTGGTCAAATTGCAGTGTACCTCGCCATAGGAGTGTTAACGGTAGGCCTGTTTCTCTTAATCCTGTCCCTATCGTGAAAGCACTGTGCCAAACAGCAACTGCCGGACCCACAGGGCCGAGTTGTAAGTTGATAGGTCTTGTCGGATGGCTGGACGTTGACATTCTTTTGTACGTCATGCATAGTCATTGTCGGAATAAACACATTATCTTTATACATAAATAGATGTGTTTTTCTTAATTGTATGTGTTTGAATGCCAGCTATCCACCTTTTCTAATGGCCCTTAAGAATAATTGTTAATAAATATTAGATGTACCGTGTCTTGCTGCTGACTGCGAGGCGAACAAGGCCCGACATATCACAAAATATATTAGTGATTTTATAGAAATTTCGAAAGAAGAAGAAGAAGATCAGACAGTAAGTTATATATTTAACGAAATGTAAATCATGGAAAATAAATTAATAAAATTAAAATCAAGTGCGAATGTACTATCGAATAATTCTATATTAGAATCGAGGAATCACTCAAGGAAGCAAAAAAAAATCCTTCTACTGTCGTAAAATTGAACGTTTTAAGAAAGATTACCTGAATGCAAACAATACTTGCTAAGTTAATCCAGAACAGAGAGGTGAAAAACAATAATTTTTTTGGAAATAGCATGGTGTGGAGCGTGGAGAAACAGAGGCAAAGGCAGAGGCTTAAATGAACAATGATACAGAGGCAGTTTGTAGTAATAAGACAACGGATCATTTGGTGCCTTCACAGCAAAGACTGTCGAGTCTATTACGACGCGTAGTGAAACTAAAGAGTAATAAATCCATTGGCTTTACGTACTGATCATGTCGTAAATGAAAATGATATTTTAGTATTTAATTAAAAAATAATACAGTAAATGTGGAATGATAGAAGTTTGAATGCCACAAAAGTTAGTTGTGTCGAGTTATTTTTAAGTTTTTAATAAGTCGATATAAAAATAAATGTGTCAGATGTTTTTTATGTAAAACACATAGCTAAAAATTTGATTAGTTTTGTTAAGGTAACGCATGAAAATAAAATAGTTGCTTGTAACAATACGGCTAGAGTTTTTCATAGTGAGAAGACACTTTTAGTAATAGCGTACAAAATAAATAAATTATCTAATATGCAAGCTGAAATTCGAGAAAAAGTGTTAATGAATGCAAATTCTCTAAAGACTTTTACAAGGTTGAATCCTGTTTATTTCAGAAGATTAAGAGGAAGCGTTACAAATAACTAGAAGCTCGTGGAAATTCCAACTGTTCCCACCGACGTGACAAGATCGTCGTTTTCAGGACCTCTCTTCTTTCTAAAATTCGAAAGGAATATAGGAAGACATCACCTTATACCAAGGATGTGCATAGAAAATAAAATGTATAATTTACCATTTGATACTAATACAGAAAAGGATAAAATATTTTAAAAACTGTTCATACATATGAACGAGCGTCACAATACCACTAGAAAATTTTTTTCATCGTTTATCGATAATTATAGTAACGACACTTGAGTGTATCTCTTTAGAAAAAAAAGACGAAGTTTAAAATTGTTTTGAATCGTAACGGCACAGCCGCTATGAGTTTGCGGGACTAGGGAGGGGAGGCTGGAAAGGAGAAAAGAAATAGAGTGAAGAGAGTCAGACTAGCTTGGGAGTCCGTGTGCAACGGTTGCGAAGAGAGCAAGCTTGAGAAAGGTGCTATCGTAGTGACATAAGGAGGTTAGGGAAGCCAGCGTGTTGCGGAAGAACGAGAGAATTTGTTCGAGATTGACGCTGAGACTTGATATATGAATAGTTTAGGGCCTGTGTTCCAAATCTTAACCGAGAAAATTAGCTGGTAGGAGTGTCCACCAGTTCCTTTGCTGATCTACGATCTTCCTTAAGCTCGACTCCACGCTTCACTATCATCGAAATAAGTAAGTTTACGATTCTCATTAATCAAAGCCTAAAAATTTCCAGTTATTAACGCTCGTTTGTGTGTGTGTCATTCATCCCAAAAATCCCTTGTCTCCGAAGCTATTCATGGTGTTCGATACTTAACTGCTCCTCGCATCAGAAATATTCGTGCCCGTGATAAGTGAGAAGAGCATGAGCCGGTCAGTATTGACTACAGTGACGAAGGTAAGAATCGCTTATGATAAGAAGTACCAACCAGGGTTCTTGGGCTTGATGAACCCAGTCGAAAATAAATAAAGCAGGACAGGAGAATACGCCCTGTTCCCTGCATCTTTTCTCCTCACGCATCCCGTTACATCGCATATTAATAAAGTTAAAAATTTAACTGGAAAAAGAATTTAAAAATTAAGGTGTGATAACAAAAAAAAACGTATAAATAGAAAATTACCCAATTTAGTAAAATAAAAAGAAATTATTACTGATGCAATACCACCTTACGTACACTAACTGAATGGTATGGCTGATAGATATACTAGAAGTATAATTGAAATTTCGAGACGTTTGTTAAGTTTGAGACAAAGTAACACAGAAGATTACGGCCAGACATCGTATACGCTACAGCCTATTGAATGAATAGGACAATTACAAATATTACTGAATTAAAAACTTCTTTTAAAACTTTTTTGTGGAAGAAAAATTATATTGGACATTTAAAAGCGTATGGAATAAGGGTGCTTAAACAAAGAAGAAAGTTAAAATAGGGCAGGATAGCAGATTTAGGTATATTATTCTGGGTTATGAAATTGTTAGATGCAGAGTTTGACAAATAACAAAACTATTTAAGCAAGAAATTTTGATGTTAAAGAAAAATTTGAACATCGTATTACACCAAAATACGATAGTTATAATAAAAATAAAGTAATTCATAAGAAAATCTGATTCAATCACGAAATTTGCGATGTCGTGTCTGAAAACAATATCTACAAATTTACTTAAACCAGAAACAAACGTAAAAAGTACAGAGTAGTGACATTATTACTAAAACGGAATCAGTAGTCAAACGGTTTCAATAAATATTTTATTCAAGAAAAGAAT
The DNA here is from genome assembly GCF_000648655.2 of Copidosoma floridanum. The sequence continues at coordinate 64,244 of NW_019379923.1, forward strand.
TCTACACTAGCTGTACAGTCGTACATGTCTTCATGAGGCTGACGACGCGATGATCCGTCATTGCCTCGTCAGTTTACAAGCATATATACATATTCGCGGCGCGCACGCTTGTGCGCCGCCGCCATCTTAAGTCGTTACGCTCGCGTGCCTGCTTGCATGGCTGAGCCAGTCTGTTGAGACACCTCAATGCGCGCGGAGCTCCGTTGCCTCAAATCTAAATCATACTCAATTCGCCCTGACACGGCAATAACACATTCAATTCGCCCTGACACGGCAATAATATCTCTCTGGGCCTTTACCGGCGTTTCTCGCGAGTGCACTCGTCGACATAGCGTTAGTGTAGTCAATTTGTTGTGTATCCGATAGCGTATTAAGCTCGAACAGCTGTAACTCGCGGCTCTCGTGCGTGCGTGCGTGTTTTAAGTCGTAGTCGAGTCAAGTGCATGTTAATTTAGTTGTGTTCTTCAATAAAAGGGTTTTTTTTACCGCAAGGTTTTTTCCCCTCAAAAAAATGCAGTGTCTTCATTTGTTTTCCCTTTCCTTATTTTTCAACTAGGCGAGCAAGTCACCTGCGACTCTCTCGCCACGAAACATTTTGGTGCCGAAACCCGGGAGTGATCCTTGCACGCACGTGCGCGAACGAGCCGCCATTTCTTATCGCTCTCTCTTTCGCGGACGAAATCGCGCGCGTACACGCAGTCGCCGTGCACGACGAGAGTCGCCCGCGTGGGTGCAGCATATCCCGCTGGCCACGCGAGGATCATCATCACCGTCAACATCATCGACGCCGCCGTTCCCGCGCCCGGACACACCACCGCCCAGCTGCCGCTCGTCGCACACAGTCAGATAAGTGAATTTGCTATTTCTGTTCCCTTTGTCTCCTGCACATGCGTTTCAGCAGAGGACGCTTACGTTAATTGTTTCTGTCCTTCTCTCTCTTTCTCTCTCTCTCTCTCTCTCTCTCGTTTTCCCTGGCGTGAATTGCGTAGAGTTGCGTGTTGATTGTTGGTGTTCCCGGCACGGCGCACTGTGTGCCGAACCTGGCCGGCCGGTGCCTCGTGTTTGAGCCCTCCTCCTATCTGTACCTTTTTCCATGTAATGTGGTGAGCCGCAGGCAGTCATGGTGTGTACGCCGATCAACGCGTGACGTCCTAAAATTGACTTAATTTTATCTTAGCATTTTGGTAATCACATTTAGTTTTTGTACACCCTAAGTGTTAATTAAATTTCAGCATCATGTCCCGAAAGTCTGCGGCACGCGTTGACTACCTCGTGCAGAAGCTGCAAACGTTTTCTTTCAAAGTGCAAAATTTAAATGACCTTTTAAATAGCTCTTCTGTCGACTCCGTCAATGCGGGCCTGCGGCTCGCAGACCTACAAAAAATACACCAGGATTGCGTCCGATATTGCGATGAATTGACACTCAATCAACCTAAACACCCTTGTTTTGATGAGTTTTTCTCGGCTGAAATGACGTATTACACGGTAGCTTCCAAAATTAAACAAATGAATGAACCTGATCTTAACAGTAGCATCACCAATACCACCATCATTGAGAGACATGAAGCCCCTAAGCTTCCAACGATCAGTGTCCCGCCTTTCAGTGGCAGCCATGAAGATTGGATGTCTTTCAAAAACTCTTTTACTGATTTAATTCATTCACGCACTGACATTAGTGATATGGTAAAACTTTCTCATCTGGAAGGTTCACTGAGGGGAGAGGCACTGTGCAAGGTAGCAGTTTTTCACATTTCTGCAGAAAATTACACACAGGCATGGAAGGTTTTAAATGAGTTTTATGATCAGAAAAGGCTTTTATTAGAAAGACATATCGATGCCGTTATGAGTCTCCCCCCTGTTGGTAAGGCAACAGCAGCAGATTTATCCAAATTAATAGATGATGCTAAACAACACTTGAGCATTTAAGAGCAGCTAGGCGTTAACATCCATCATGAATTTATACTGAGAAGTTTAGTTAAATGTCTCCCCATAACAACTCGTAGGACATGGCAGGAAACCCTAGCTTTAGACAAGTTCCCGACGTTAGATGGATTTTATAAATTTGTAGAAACCAACATTTTTAACCTCAAAGCAATAGAGCAGGAGTTTTCAACACCATCAGCTAGCTATAGGAAGCGACCCTCTGACAATTCTCAACTCTCCCAGAAGGCCAAGCGAACTCCTATCGATTTTTAATGCTCGCTCCTTAGTGACAAATGTTTCACCAAATTGTCTTAAATGCAACGAAGTTCATCGGCTTTATGTCTGCCATTTAATAAGCTTGCCCTTCAGGAGCGGTGGGATTTTGTAAAGAGTAACAAAATCTGCCGTAACTGTTTGCGCCCTCATCCACTACCTTGCAAAAACGAAAGTAGATGTAGAAAGTGTAACAGGGATCATCACACCATTCTACATGCAGACAAGAAATCAAATACAACATCTCAACAACAGACCAAAGGAACACCAAATACTCCTACTCCTGCGACCCAAAAAACTGAAAGGGAACAATCAATTACATCAAAAACATGACTAGACCAGTACTCATTAGCATCATCAGCACATTCACCACACACACAGCTTATGCCGACAGCCATCTTACAGGTACAAAATCTCAAGGGTGATTTCATCTCGGCACGAGCGTTGCTAGATTCTTGTTCTACTGTCAACTTGATCACTTCTAATTTAGCAGAGTCATTAAAGCTACCTGTTAAAGACTGTTCAGTCTCAATAGGAGCTGTTGATGACTTATGCACTATTTCCAAAAAATGCATTAAGCTTACATTTCAATCCAATCACACCAAGTTTGGAAAAGAGTTAGAATTCCTTATTGTCCCAAAAATCACTAACCTCGTGCCAGATGAAATTTTCCCTCGTGAGTTATATCACATTCCAAAAAATATACAACTAGCAGATCCTAAATTTCACATACCTCAAGCAGTTGACATATTATTGTCCTCAGGCACTACCCTAGCAGTATTAGCTGTAGGACAATTAAATATCACTCATAATACGACTAACATAATATTACAGAAAACTAGTTTAGGTTGGATAGCGGCAGGAGGCTCAGACAACATATCAACCTCAAGAAAGGCGTCTTGTAATGTAGTAAAATTAGATACCATGATAGAAAGATTCTGGCTAGTCGAAGAGATAGACACCGAACCCTCAAAATCTCGCGATGAGATAGCTTGTGAAAAACATTTTGTCAATAATACTCGAAGAGACCCTACAGGTCGATACATCGTGCGGCTACCTTTTCGTTGCAATAAATTTGAGTTAGGAGAATCTTGTTCTCAAGCGTTAAATCGTTTTTATTCACTTGAAAGAAAATTTAAGGTAAATCCCAATTTTAAGGTAGAGTATGAAAAGGTGATGCAGGAATATATCGACCTTAATCATATGTCACTAGCTAACGACACTGTAGGAGGTTATTATCTTCCTCATCATGCCATAATAAAATCATCTAGCGAGACCACCAAGCTTAGAGTAGTTTTTGATGCTTCGGCAAAGACTTCCACAGGAATTTCACTTAATGAAGTTTTACTAGTAGGTCCCACCATCCAGGACAAAATATTTGAACAAGTAATTAAATTCCGAGCCCACAAATACGTCATTACAGCCGACATAGCCCGAATGTATAGGCAGATTATCGTACATCCCGATGATCGAAAATATCAGCGTGTACTATGGTACCATAACCACCAAATCAGAACCTATGAACTTAATACCGTAACATTTGGCGTTTCATCAGCCCCATTTTTAGCCATACGCACGATTCAGCAGCTCGCCAACGACGAAGCATCAAATTCACCACGAGCTAGTAAAATACTCCTCAGAGATTTGTATGTGGATGATCTCATTACTGGAGCTGACACTCTCGGTGAGATTATTCAGATACGTGATGAAGTGATTGAGCTGTTGAGTCGAGGCGGATTTACGATACGACAATGGGCCTCTAATCACGAAGCTGCTCTTAACAACATTGATAAGAAATTCTTTGATTTAGACTGTTTGATAAAGGAAAATCCTGTTCAAAAAACGCTGGGAATCATTTGGAATTCTCAACATGACAAACTCCAATACAAGGTTCAAGTAATTGATCCTAAAGACACTTGCACTAAACGTAAACTCATATCTGAAATTTCTAAAATTTTTGACCCGCTTGGATTGGTAGGCCCAGTGTCGTTATATGCCAGAGTTTTAATTCAAGATTGCTGGAAATCTAAAATCACATGGGATGAGTCCCTGCCCCAGGAAATTCACACCAGATGGGCCACTGTTGCAGAACAGCTACATCTGCTAGAAAAACTTTCGATTGATCGTCATATCTTGATTCACAATTTTGCACGAATCGAGATACACGGGTTTTGCGATGCAAGCATACGTGGGTATGGAGCATGTATTTATTTCAGGTCCATAGATGTAAAGGGCAAAGTGTTGGTAAGACTTGCATGTGCAAAATCACGCGTCGCTCCTCTCAAAAATATGACTACTCCTCGATTGGAATTATCTGCCGCATCCTTACTCAAAAAACTATACGTTACTATGCGATCTCAATTCGAGCTTCATGTCGATCGGGTAGTGCTGTGGTCCGACTCTACCATCGCACTGCATTGGATTAGCAAGGCTCCCCACTTATTAAGAACTTTTGAATCAAACAGAGTTGCGGATATTCAAACTCTCGGAGCTGAGGTCCAGTGGAGACATGTTCGAACAGATGACAATCCAGCAGACGCGTTATCCAGGGGTCAACTCCCTGCAGATTTTCTCTTAAATAACACTTGGTTTTCAGGTCCGAGTTGGTTGTCCCAAGCAGAGAATACCTGGCCACCCAGTGTGGAGATATCAAGTCGAGAAGACTCTGGGTTCAAACAACGATTCTGCCTTCTAACCACAAACTCAGTGTCTGAGATCTATTCTCGTTTTTCATCATACCAGATTCTTATTAAAACTATAGCTTTAATTTTTAGATGGCGCACAAAACTTAACAAAGGATTACCAATCACCGTTGAAGAAGCACGAGAAGCAGAGCTGAAATTACTGCGTAGTATACAACACGAAAAATTCCCTGTTGAGGTAAAACGTCTGTCGACCGCTCACGACACAGAGTCCGGACAAATTTCTGTTCCTTATCGAAAAACTACCAGATTCGACAATTTACATCCATTCATAGATAACGATGGACTCTTGCGCGTGGGTGGTCGATTGAAAAATTCACAACTTACTTACAACCAAAAACATCCAGTTTTGCTGCCAAGCAAACATCACGTAACCGATTTAATTATTCGACAATACCATCAATCTAATTTACACGGAGGAATACAATCCACTCTTTACTCAATCAGAGAACGCTTTTGGATAATTAATGGTAGAGATCAAGTTAGAAAAATTATCAGACACTGTGTGGATTGTATTCGTACCAAACCTAAACCCTTACAAGCCCAAATGGCTGATTTACCCGCAGCTCGCGTAATCAAAGCCCCAGCATTTAGTCACGTTGGTGTGGACTTCTTTGGACCTCTTTATATTAAGGAAAAACAGTTTAGAAGTAGAACAACCCTTAAGGTGTATGGATGCGTTTTTGTATGCATTATGTCCAAAGCGGTTCACATTGAACTAGCACATGATCTCTCTATGGAAGGTTTTTTAGCCATCTTTCGTAGGTTTATTAGTCGTAGGGGAATACCCAAGCACGTATATTCAGATAATGAGACAAATTTTGTAGGAGCCAATAATGAATTGAGAGAAATTTATGACTTATTTAAAACACCCGAATATGAAAACCAAATCGAAAATTACGCACTTTCTAATCGCATAACTTGGCATTTCAACCCGCCTTTATCACCTCACTTTGGCGGTCTTTGGGAAGCTGCAGTAAAGAGTTTCAAACACCATTTAAAACGCACTCTGAAAAATCATACTCTCACATACGAACAAATGCAAACTCTACTCATTGAGATTGAGGCTATTCTAAATTCAAGACCAATATGCACTCTTTCTGCGGATCCCAATGACCCTCTAGCATTAACACCTGCTCACATACTTATAGGAAAGTCTTTCAAAACATTACCCGAAAAAAATCTTGTTTCAGTTCCTGATAATCGTCTATCCACCTGGAACTTCATAACTAAGGCTTGACAGGACTTTTGAAATCGTTGGCATACTGACTATCTCAATGAGTTCAATATCCGTCAAAAATGGCATGAATCTACTGGCAAAATCAAACCTGGTGCGGTCGTTATTCTCATCGAAAAGACAATTCCACACGGGCGGTGGCCGCTGGGAGTGGTTCTTGAGGTGTGTCCTGGGAACGACGGCATCGCGCGAGTAGCTCAAGTCAAAACCACGACGGGCGTTTATAAACGCAATATTACTAGTTTATGTTTATTACCGATTTCCTAAATTTAATTTGCATATTACGTATTAGATAAAGTTTGCGAAGCGAATTAGTTCCATTAATCTCAATTTGTTTCAATCAATAATTCTAACTTAGTCGTTGTTTCAATTAATATTCATTTTTCAATTTAATCACTGGTTCTAGTCACTCCAAAGGAAACTCGACCGATTGTCAAGATTAGTCATAGACTTACTGAGATTTATTGTAATTTGTAGATTTAGTACAACTTAACTTGTAAATGCGTTCTAGTTGATTGAACTAGTCAATATTCTCATAATTCATCCCTGTTCATTTATTTTATTTATGTTTTGCTCAAAGCTTAATGTTGATCTTAATAACTCTAAATCAAAGACTTTAAATAGATTAGATTAGAGCGCTTTAAAATTAACCTGTTTAGTTATTCATTAGTCTTTTGTTTTAAATCAAACAATTCAAATAAATCAAAGATACTTCGAGCGAGAGACTGAGTTTATTTATGTCAAATTGTTAACTCACATTCATTACCATTCAATGTAAAGCCAATGCAAATTCAAATATGTTAATAGTAACATTCTGCTCATATTAAGTTATATTTAACGTCATTTCGCAGCTCTCGCCCGGAGTATGTACAGTCGTACATGCCTTCATGAGGCTGACAACGCGATGATCCGTCATTGCCTCGTCAGCTTACAAGCATATATACATATTCGCGGCGCACACGCTTGTGCGCCGCCGCCATCTTAAGTCGTTACGCTCGCGTGCCTGCGTGCATGGCTGAGCCAGTCTGTTGAGACACCTCAATGCGCGCGGAGCTCCGTTGCCTCAAATCTAAATCATACTCAATTCGCCCTGACACGGCAATAACACATTCAATTCGCCCTGACACGGCAATAATATCTCTCTGGGCCTTTACCGGCGTTTCTCGCGAGTGCACTCGTCGACATAGCGTTAGTGTAGTCAATTTGTTGTGTATCCGATAGCGTATTAAGCCCGAACAGCTGTAACTCACGGCTCTTGTGCGTGCGTGCGTGTTTTAAGTCGTAGTCGAGTCAAGTGCATGTTAATTTAGTTGTGTTCTTCAATAAAAGGGTTTTTTTTTACCGCAAGGTTTTTTCCCCTCAAAAAAACGCAGTGTCTTCATTTGTTTTCCCTTTCCTTATTTTTCAACTAGGCGAGCGAGTCACCTGCGACTCTCTCTCGCCACGAAACACTAGCTGAGACGCAAATATTAGAAAATTTTACTAGATTCATTAGAAGATTTCTATTTAAAGTTAGATAAAGTGATTAAAATTTTCAAAGATAATCCTGGAGATTTTTGTATAGCCGTAAGCTTAGTGATTTTACAAAGAATTTAAAATACTTAGAAGTAAATTCACTTCATTAATGAAGGTATTTAAAAAAATTATGTATATCATAAAAATTGATTCTAAAAACTTCATCATAGATGTTTTCAAAAATCTTATGAATAGGGAAAGCTTGAAAAGTTTAGACATAAGCCAAGAGACCAGTATCAATTCAGGAAGGCATATTAAAAATGTTACACACTTACACTAGAATAGACAAATATGTAGTTTTATATTCATGTTAACGGGAAATGAGCTATCTCTAGGATATTTAGCTATCAAATTTCTTAACAATCATTTTTTCGTTTGAACTAAAAATTATCTTGAGTCTTTCAATTGGCATACAAATATGCAAAGTCATTGATTCTCGAGTAAATACATCACAAATGCAACACTGGTCAACAACTGTAGCAAAAGCCGAATAAAACCTTTCATACAAAATGCTTCCGATAAAGTTCGAGTACTAAACATGAAATATGATAAGCTCAAACATAAGTTTAATATGACTGACTAAAGGGTACTATGAGTGAAGTTCAGAAGTGTAAGCTTTTAGGATAATGACGGACGATAAATTTTTCAAATTAATTAAAAAAGTGACCAACGAATTTGTGGTACAGACAAATATGCTCAACAAGATTATAAATAGGCTGAATTGAGTTAATTTTCAAGCCCATACTGACAGGAGATCAGTGGATAATGACAACAAAATAAGTAATAAGATCATTGTTTCGACTCAACGATTAAACTTTTTCAAAGCATTATTTTTAACTCTAATCAATGATATGAAAGAGAGACTAAAAGGATTACAAGTATTTTTCCTGAATCGATTCATGAAAGACTCCAAATAGAAAATACTTGGACAGTTCTGTCTATAAAATATAATTTCGAACTATACAAACAGACTTGACTTGACATGTTCCTTGACGAATTTATATAAACGTTTTTAATTATAACTGGGCATATAATTGACAAACCTATTGTTATTATACGGAGCACTTTTTTATTAATTATTAAAATAATCATTATGTTACATTCAATCGTTTTCCATAAATTTAATTTTTAAATGTCACGCGCAGCTCCGACTTCAAACTTTGCACTTGATAGTACCGCCTACCACTCTCTAGGTAGTAACTACCAATTTCTTGTAAACATCGCAAGTAAAGAAGTAGCTTAAAGTATATAAGAAGAGCTGCATGATGACCCAAGATAATTCGACTTAGATCGTGCAAATATGTGTATTACATGTATCTCATTCTTTCCAACTGTCTTCATATGAAACAGAGGTAAAAATACGTACATATTCAATAGAGATCCCTGCACCTTAAACTCTTCTGTCTTTTTACTTCTACCTTTCTGCTCCTATCTCCATTTTTCCTACTTCGTCTGTACAAGGTGCTCATGTCCTCTCCACCTCTCAACCAAGAGTGGAGGCAATTGACTCCTGGTTAGCGAAAAGACGACTGACTTTTACAAGACTACACGGAAAGACCTTTTTCATTTAAAATCCCCTACTTCAATATTTGATCACAAGAAGTACTAGACCAACGTTATATTTATTGCTTACTTACACAGAAATTTTTAGTCTCACCTTTAGTGATCTTAAATTATCTACTGAGTATACTGATTTTAAGACATCAGTACGACTATTTATTGGTGGTGGTACGGTTTTTTCCCTTACCATCAGTAGCCGTGAAAAGTAGATGCACCCAGTCAGTGTATACGGCGTACTATAGTGCGCAGAGCAGTACTTGTTGTATATTTTTAAATGCATACATACATGCGCGCGTGCGCACACACATGCGCATATGTGTGTGTGTATAGTAAGCCTCTTAAAATCTGACACTGATATATATACTTGGAGAGTAAATATACAGTATACCTAACAGTACAATAACATAACCTAATACTAACGTATTTGAGTGTAGGTTTTAAGTAGACCTGGTACGGGAAAAATCCTTACCAAGCTATGACAAACACATAACTTCATGTGGTAGAGGATTTTTAGTGAGACAATAGAAAGAAAATACCGTACCTAGCATTAATATAATCTTATTTNAATACTAACGTATTTGAGTGTAGGTTTTAAGTAGACCTGGTACGGGAAAAATCCTTACCAAGCTATGACAAACACATAACTTCATGTGGTAGAGGATTTTTAGTGAGACAATAGAAAGAAAATACCATACCTAGCAATAATATAATCTTATTTGCCAGTAGAAGAAGACTTCACATGTCCAACATTTTCGAGCGTAGGTTTTAGACAGACCTGGAACGGAAAAAAACCTTACCAAGCTATTAAAAACTCGTAACTGAGTGTAGTAGGGGATTTTCAATAAAAAAGGTCTTTCCGTGTACGTAGTGGTAGATTTCCTGGAGTTCCTCCCTAAGAAACCCACTCGAGACATATCAACACAGTTCCTGGAAGACTTCTTCGAAAATTCTCCCCCACGCCCTCTCAAGACGATAAGAGGTGATTCTACCCAATGGGTTAGGACCACCCCGATCAACTTTAGTGCCTTTGCCATCGAAGGCCAACCCCCCACTTTCCTGTCCGGCCACTACCTCGTCACCGGCCACTAGTCCATAGCCTTTGGAAGGGCCAAAATGTCTCATCCGCAGTGTGGTCCAAGTGCCACACAAAATGACCCAGACGAGGATAGAATGGTTGAAATACACGTAGTCATGATAATTTTGTAATATGCATTTATGTATATCAACCACCCTGACAACTAGGCTTCTCTGATCTCTAAGGATTACTGCACAGCCACCACACATTTACGACGATCTGGACTTTGGAGGAAACGACGATCATACCTCTCCCACAGCATCGGGTGCGATACCACCATCGTTATTTGGCTTGAAGGATCATCTTAACTCTCTGGAAAGCGTCTCCCCTCACCCCCAACTCACCCTCACAGTTTAAAGCTGCCCACCCCAACAGTCTGCTTTTAACACTATGAAACTACCACCCTATACGACAGAATAATTTGGGCTAGTCTTCGTGTGACCTTGAAGAGACGACCTTTTTATATGATTATCTATGTATCAACTTGTGTAATTCTTAATTATGTACATAATCTTTGATATAATATGTAATTTTTAAAAGCGCTATGTTTGTTAGGTTGACGCGCTGTTCTAGCATCAGCAAGATGTAGTCATCCTGAAGAGGCCATTAGTAAAATGGTGAAATCTTTATCCACTTTGTAAATATTTTTTATTGAATAGACATGCTCTAATCGCCCAGTATTTCATATTAAGTTATTTATTACTATTAATCAGGAGCAGGTGTTGAAGAGAATTGGTGTATTGTATAAAAGTTTTAATTTATTTTAGGAATTATTTTTGTATTAGGCTTTTTTTATTGCATTTCAAGTTGTCAACGTTTGTGGGAAAATGTGGTAACTACAATGAAATTTGATAGCACTTCGTCACCATGCAGATAAGCAACTGTTGAGTTTGGAAGTGATTAACAATCGTTATAGTGTTGTAACCATAGGCAAACAGTTACTTGTACATTTATATTATAATTGTATTATAATGGGCCAAGGTAAATATTAAAAAACTTGCACTGACTGACCGTTGGCTCAACCGTACTGAGTTGCGTTTTTTCTCACATTCACAGTTCCCTAATGAGAGTGTAAGTAGAACACCGAAATACTGGATTTTAATTTATGTTTATTAATCAGTCATGGATTTATTATCTGACTTTTTAATTAAAACCTACTACAATGGAAGAATTTTTTTCACATTACTTAAAATTTTTTAAAGACTTATCTATATGATTTTGTTAATAAAAAACTCTTGATTACCATTCATTAGCTTGTCTGTTTTATAACTTTAACATTTTTACTGTGACATAAGCAGCAAGAGTCTTTTACAGCCCTGTTTAAAAAAAAAAAAAAATTATTATTCCTTAGCTGTTCCGTGTGTAAACGAAAATAATACTTAATTTATGATTTATCATTCTTCATTTGATAAGTTGTGAATACTTTTAATATCAAAAATATAGGCCTCCATCTTAAAACCTCGAATGCATGATTATAATAATATAACTTTTATGCGTTACAAAAAATTTCAGACTTCAAAAACTTATAAAAATAAGAAAATGTGTATGCAGTCCAATCTAAATACAATCTGCTTTAAACATCTTACGTACACACTTTAGACATGTTACATTTCCTCTAAGGAAACTAAAAAACTTTAACTCAGAGTTTTGTATACTTACATTTAGAATAAATCTATCACACACGTAAAAGTCGCTTCTTCACATGCTCCTACAGCCAGAATATAGCAGCACCGGTCTACATGGCAAACCTGCTTATGTACGCGTGTAAACCACCATTTACCCGGTGAGATAAAAATAGAAATTTTTTATTCAACATGATAATAGAAAAAATATAGTTATTTATCAGGTGAATATGAATTTATATTTTCTCCAAAAAAATTAAACTACAACTATGATTAAAATTTAAATTGTAATATTAAATTCCTCAATTTATTAGAAAAGTTTAGTGGGGTGTAAATTACGTAATAAACGTAATTTATTTATCAATATTATCACGTGCATAGTAACATATGTGCACAGTTGGTAACAAATACCATATCTATGGCGCCCTTTACCTTATAGAAGCTGCACCCAAGGATCAATACCAACACTTGGTTGAACGGTTCCCTGCTTACCAACAACTTTTGCACCCTAATTACACCTCCACCAAATTTAACATCTGGCCTAGGCCTGCAAGCTGCACTTTTTCCAGGAATATGTTAATCAAATTTACCTTCTTCTGCTGACCCACCCCCAGCTCTACCTACAATTATTGATCCAATTTAGGGTTCAAATAATACCGAGCCTTGCGGGCTCAGCCTCTTTCCTGGAGAAGCAGCCAACCAGTAAGTAAGGAGCCAGTATTCATTGAGCAAGAGATATTTATAAGCATTCATCTAATAGTATTAATTCTTGTTGTTATATTTGTGATCAAATAAATGAAGTTATGCTAATTACTTAATTGAGCTTTTTCTTCTCACGAAATGAATTACCAACGCAATACTTAACCCACTTTACCGGCCATCGCAGGAGAGCTGTCGACGTTAGATTGTTTGTCATACGAAAAGGTACCGGTAAATTATATTTTAATAATTTAATTACATTCAATACTGCTTAACACTGTGATGTGACGAATTGGTCATACATCCAAACACGTCACGGAATCCTTGTCACCGGCATTAAATGGTGAGAGTCTCATAGGTAGCTCCTTATCTCCTGCATGTGGCTTACTGTAGCGTACCAGATTACAGCATCAGGCCAGTATGCCGTAGCATTAAGAGTAACTCTAGAGCTCGGTCTGACTCTCCTTCCGTTCGCCCTGTACCCGCACCTTGGAGATGTGTGTGTGCATTACTAAAGGAATGAATCTGTGAATGGCAGCTATCGGTGTGTTAGTGTTCGAGGAGCAGGAATGTAGTAAGGATGGCCAATGTGTGGTGCTCTGTTGGCTGATAGTGTGTGCTGGGCAGCGTAGCATATGCTGCACCTGCGCAGCGATAAAAGGACAGGCACTTGAGCTTGTTGCGAGGCTAGCACCGGAGCAGCACGGCACGGCATCAGCAGACTCTTGCCTGCTGAATTGCTATAACGTTGCGAAGCCGAAACCTCAGTGCCACACAAACACACGAGCTAGCCCTCACACGGTCACCCAGGTTCCCCGGTGCCCTTGACGCTCGTAGCATCGCCAGGAGCATCACCAAGTACTCCACTGGAGCAGTGGCCTGGTAGGTGAACGTATATAGTGTTGGTGTTGTGCATTGCGTGCGTGAAAGTAGTCGTCCCTAATTACCCTTCCCTTATGCCATATAGAGTCAGCCCGAGTCCCCTATCGCTAGTTACCAGTGAACGACACCACGATATACTAATTAGTGGCAACAGCAAGCCACAACACAGGAATCGTCGCTGTTGTGGTGTGCCACGCCATAAGTGTAATCTCAATGACTGATATTAACATCAATAAATAAGCAGTGAATAGTCAAGTGTGTCTTGTTGTCGTGTCTTGTCTTGAGCAGCGCTGAGTGCAGCTGTGACAGAGTTGTGCCTCAGTGTTCGATTAGTAAGTGCTTCTGAATAAAGAAAAAGGCTATTCAATTGCGATTGCTGTACGGCGCTACCTATTGCTGCAAACGGTGCTGCACAATACTTGCGGTACCCAGTCCTTTCCCAATCCATGTTAACAGAAAAGTTGCATGACATAGCATAAATCAAAGTACTGAAGGTAAAGTTTTAAGTATAAACACACGTTAGTCGCAATCCCCGGCTAACGTGTTACAACACAAATACACTTGCTATTCGCTCTCTGCATGCCCGATTTAAATATCTGCGAGTAAAAATTGCGGCAGAGAGCCACGACGTAACATTATTTAGAACTTATACATCTTATACCAATAAGTAAATAACCCTTAAGAGCCTTGACATTAAAATCTAATCATCAAAAAAAAATTTTTTTTGAATCGGAAAATCTTTTAACTCCATAAAAAGTTAGTATACATTCAAAAGTTTCTGTGTTCTGTCACGCATTCTTTGCCTTGTACGTTGTTTTGAGAGAAAATAGTTGACCTCTCATTTATTTATTTCCATTTAACAGTAGTGCCGAAGAAAAAAACCTTTCTGAAAAGAACTACGCTTACTAACCAATCTATCTATTCACTCTAAAGGCTTTTGTATAATTATTTATTTTTTACTTGGCTTCGATAAATTGACACTTGAATTTTTATTTAATTGCTAAATAAAGTGTTATAAGATTTTTCAACTTTGATTTTGAATTAAAAAAAATTACACTGTTTTTCGTCCTTCTTTTATGATTCTTCTTTTGTGACTACTGCTTCTTTGACAACTGTGACTATAGATTATTATAGATCGCTAGACTATAGATTACTATAGATCGCGGAAATCTTTGTGACTCAAAAATTTTGTGACTCATTCGTTTTACAGGAGAGTCAGTATTATGTATTTTTTAAATACTATAAGAACATTTCCTTAAACTCAAATATTTTTTTTTTCATTTGGATATAGAGGCCCAGCTCATAATTAAGTGTTTAAAGTATTAAGATTCACGAAAAAACTAATAGTTTTTCATGATCCAAGAGTAAGTATTTATAGTGCTTATTTATTGACACAAACTTACGTTCATATCGATTACAACCATTGCGTGTATATAAAATATGGCATGGCGGTGCGCAGTTCATTTGAACGGCTAATAACGTATTCGTTAAACAAGTGCCATATTCTGCTAATCCTAATTGAGTTACATAGTAAAATTACTTATAAACACAAACAATACCTTTTAATATGTCCTGTTACCTACATTTAATAGAACATGGCACTCGATTGACAAAATAACGTCATACGCGGAGATTAATGAAAACT
Source organism: Copidosoma floridanum (assembly GCF_000648655.2). The sequence goes on from NW_019379923.1 coordinate 79,377, forward strand.
GTACCCCTGTTTTACTATACCATATGTTCCTTACGTCATCAGTAATCTATAACCAAACAGAAATCTATTAAGGATACCTCCTTAGTTCGTGAGGACCTCTATAGGTATCCTACAGCGGACCTACTGAGGCAAAGTAACGCGGCGTACAGTTGGTCCTCTTTAGGGATCCTAAATAACCGTGCATACTGTGACGTGGGAAACCGACGTCACAGTAGGAAGGTATGTCGTAGTAGCAGACAAGAGGAGAGGCGGCACTATGCGCACCAACACTACCCCACCCACGGCCCTTGTACTGACCTATCCCTTCACATGTCCCTACTATTCGCTCCGTGCATCAGGTTGGAGGGGATAAAAAAAACGACTGCAGCGTTATAGGTGAGCAAAGTTGGCGAACCCGTACCCCCATGAATCTTACAGTAAGCGTTGTCTTATATGAGAAATTATATTATTTCATTCAAAGTAATTGGTTGAGAAATCGAAGGCAGGCAAAAAATGTTATTTAGCCAAACCGGGTCTATAATACGGATAAATAATTTTGCTAGGCACGTCAAATCGCCCGAAATTTTAAATAATGAATTATTAAATATCATCTGTCATATAGTTCACAACACACATACTTATCTGTAATGTTGTATACGTGAGAGCAAGAACTTCAAGCAGTTGACTTAAGCTGCCGCTAGCTGTATAATCTGAATCAGTGTTTACGTTTACAAAGTAACGAAATGCGTACGAGACAGTGTTGCGTTGTTAATTGCAACAAGAAAGAAAAGCAGGGGGTGGTGCTTTATAAATTCCCAAGTAGACCCCATGAAACAAAACAGAAGGAGCTGTGGATTAGGGCAGTTAGGAGACAAAAGTTCGTACCTAACCTACAGCGGTCTTCGTTAATCTGATAAATAAATTACACATTTATGTATATGTTACCATAACCTACATTTGTCAAGCATAGGCAATAATGTACTTACAGATAATTCTACTTTGTATGGATTTAAGCTGACAGATGTTTGTCTCACAACATAGCAAT
>NW_019379923.1:83216-98561 GCF_000648655.2 Copidosoma floridanum
ATAGTGGTCGCTTGAACTGAATAAGGCATAGAGATATAAGCCATAGAGGGAACAAGGGCTTCAGTCTCGCGATATAGGCAGCAAGAGAGATAACTGCTCCATAGTTCCCTCTATCTCTTTCTGGCAAAATCCTCTGATTGGCTGATGAATAGTGGCTGTGGAAGCGTGGTGTTAGTGCTATATATAGGTATAATGTGAGAAGTAAGAACTACAGAATTGTAGACAGCTGAGACTGCTCACTAAACGTCTGCTACGTAATAGTTTATTAAATATTTTATTATTGCTTTTCCTATGTTTGCGTAAACTATTTTGAATGAACAGCTGTAAATTGAAAGTGAAAAATGAAGCAATGTTTGCAATGTAAAGAGGTTTACTCCCCTCTGAATCAACGTAGTTTTCACACGCAAGTTTAATTATTATTGTAACCTCGTAAAATGGATTTCCTTTGATTGATTCTTTAATAATTTAACGTTATTTACCAGGTTTCCAAGTGACTGTAATTTAAGAACGAAGTGGCTGAATATTCTCAATTTACCTGTCTTTAGAAGTGAAATTTAAATTTATATGTAGTGACCACTTCAGTGCAGACAGTTTTCATCAATCTGAAGGGCGAAGCCGAAGAAGGTTGCTGACAGGAGCACTTCCAGTTGTACATGAAGATGGGAAGACAATTTGCTTGTCTGAACCTCGTCATATTCAACAGGATCAATGTGATGTGGTACTTAGCCCACCTATGTACAAACATGTATCAACAGTTGACGCATCAAATGATTCCCTAGTAGCTGTCACCGAAGGTAGTCGTAGCAGCCATGAATCTTTTGATAATACAAGGAAAAATGATTATGCTGATAATAGTTCCCTGGAAGACTCTAGTATTACTTTGATACAGAGCTTAACTACATTAAAAAATGCGTCAACAACTATGAATATGCAAGAAAGTAGTTCGAACTATTTTCCACTTGGGACAAATACTGCAAGTCATAGCAACGGATCAGTTCTCCAAAATTGTGCTTCATCAGTCAATTCTGTAAATGTTAAAAGTAACTCAAGGAAAAGGTTTGAATATTTCATACATTGTCATATTTAATAATTTTGTAGCGTGTCTGAAAAATTATCATTTACTTGTAGGAAACTGACATGTGAAAATTATAGTGCACCAAAAAAGATCAAAATCATGGATGGATGTGAAACGCATTATATATCACGATCTCAATTTTTAGACGACGAGGGGTGGAACGTATTCCTGATTTATAAAAAAGTCCAAGAAAGAAAATTGGCTGCAGCCCAGAACAAAAAATCTCGACGTAATAAGAAAATTAAATGTTTGACTGGTGTGATTCAAAATCTTAAAAACACCAGCGAGAGGGGTATTGTAGAAAATTTCTTGAAGGTTAATTGAATTTATTTTTTAAACTTTTACGACATTTACGTCCAAAATGAATTTATAATCGTGATTTTTTATACTTTTTAATTATAAGAATAAATCTTAATGAAATTTTTTTGTTATATTTTAATTTTTTCAATTTATTGTATTGTGATCAGAGATTTTTACACATTGAGTAATATGTACTTTTTATACATACCGACAAGACAACACTGAATTTGTATCGGATACTTGTCCTAGCAAAAAGGAACCGTCTGTCACACAACAATTGTACAATTTACATTGGTTTAAAATGTAACAAATATATTTACCTTAGAAAGTTGAAATACCTATTTACTCTCATTTATTTACCAAGCTAATCGAAAAAATGATTGTTTTTCTACAATGAACAGCTTTCATGAAACTTACAATTTGGTTTCGAATTTTTGCAGGACCTACCGGTACATGTTCAAGAACTGATTATGAAAATGAAATCCTCAAAATCCACTACTCCTTTTCCACCCAATTTACGGAGTTTTGCTCGTATGTTGCATTTCCACTCACCTAGTGCGTATAACGCGGTCAGAAAGTCGTTTTTAAAGTGTCTTCCAGCTGTTCAAACACTCAACAGGTGGTTGAGAACAGAAGACTTCTCACCAGGAATATCCTACGACATTATCAACAAAATTAGTGATTTCGTGAAGAAAGAAAAGGAAAAAGGTCGTACATTAGTGTTTAATTTGACTTTCGACGAAATGAGCATAAAGCAGCACAAGGAGTGGGATAAAGTCAAACATTCGTGGAAAGGATTGGTGGATCTGGGAGGTCAGCTTTCAGAAGCGGATGCAGGTGTTGATGCTCAAACTGCTTCTAAAGCTTTCGTTTTTGTTTTGGTAAGCATAAATGGTGGATTTAAGGCCGCCGTGGCACACTATCTCATTAGTTCACTGACTGGTGTTGAAAAGGCGATTCTTCTGAAAGATTTACTGTCAGTGCTAGGAGAAAAAGAGATCATGGTTATGAGCATTACGTTTGATGGGGATCCTGCACACCGAACTGCTTGCGAAAGTTTAGGAGCTAAATTAAATTACAATGCAAATGATTTCAAACCATACTTTAATCATCCTACAACCTCCGATCCTGTTTACATATTTTACGATCCGTGTCATTGCTTGAAACTTTGCAGGAATTATTTCGCATTGAAAGGTCCTTTTACATTTGAAAATCGTGACATTATAGACTGGCGATATATTATTAATTTGAATGAGAAACAAAAGAGCGAAAAGTTACATTGTGCCAATAAAATTAGTAATAGACATGTTAACTTCACTAAAGAGAAAATGAAGGTGTTTTTGGCGGCGCAGGTTTTAAGCAGAAGTACGGCTGTAGCTTTAAGATTTATGGAAAATGAATTATGTGATCCAAAATTTTTAAACTCTGGACCAACAGCTACTTTTTGTGAAAACATTAATGAAATGTTCGACTTGTTAAACGTTCGAAGTCAGTTCAGCAAAAATCCCACCCGCATACCAATATTTCAGGATTCCCTGCCTGCAATGAGAAAAAAAATTGATGACCACATCGAGTACATCAAACGATTACAATTTTCTGAGCCAGTAAAAAGTAAGAAAAATTCGATCATAATTTACCGCGATATCTCAGTTTTGAAAAGTAGACTAGTAAAAACAGGTTTCATGGGATTTATAATTTCTCTGACAAACTTATACAATCTTGCTTTTAATTTAATTAACAATAGATACTTGAACTACCTATTAAGTTATAAGCTAAGCCAGGACCATGTTGAACTGTTTTTCTCTCTCATAAGAAGCATGAATGGACACAACAATAACCCGACGACAATACAGTTTTTATCTGCATACAAAAAACTCACTTTTCAAAAAATGTCATGTGTCACATCTAACTCTGCAAACTGCCTACCTTTAGATAAGACCCTTTTGCTGTCGAAGGATGAGAGAAGTGGTGACATTGCACTAAATAATGAAGAAACCAATCTCAACCCTGCTCAGAAAGTAAAACACGTATCTAAGAATAGTAAAGCTTTACCGACACTACCACAAATACTTCTTTCAGTTAACATTGACAGTTATTTCCTCAACCAAAATTGTCTTTCCGATCATAATTACAGCACATCAACATCTTGGGTATCTAATGAACATGCTCACGAGGTAACAGCTTACGTAGCAGGAGCAGTAGTGCACGTTCTTAAACAAAAAATTCACTGTCATCAATGCATTCAGTTAATAGTTGAGAGTACAAGTGAAAAGAAAAGTAAACTGACAAATATGAGAAACTGGGAGGGGTTAAAGTTTGCTTCAGATGATGTACATATTATATGCAAAGTAACAGAAAAAGTCATTAGACAAAACAGCAATCTTTTGATAAAAAATGTTTTTACTAAAATAACTCTTGAAACTTTGAATTTATTGCCAAGAAATATTTTTAATGACAGTCACTTTCTGGAACAGGAGGCACTAATGGACCATAGATCACAGTTAATTTTGTTAATTATATCTAAATATATAGATATTCGAATGGTGCATGAAGCTAAGCTTGCTAATGATGTAAAAGAACGAGTTCGTATGCGAAACAATAAAATTACAATTTTTACTGGGCAGTAATGTGTTATGTGCAAACCGTTGTTTGATATATGTAAAAGATTAAATATGTGTAATGTTAATAAAGTTGCAATATTGTTTTTTTCCTACATTTATGTACGACTTAATTAACCATATGGCTCAAATTTCGTGTTTTGTTTTAATTCCATATACTCTAATATCTTTTTCACATGCGATGTAGTAGTAGGTGTAAGTTCATTTACTTAAAATTAACTGTTAGGGTGCACATAATGTAATAACAATAAATTTACTGCTGATATTATTGACTGTTGTCCCGGTTTTTTATTCTTACCTTTGCTTTTTGAGTTATAAACTTTCAAAACCTTCAGTTCCAATTGCATACTTTATTTCTCTGTAGGAATTCTAAACTCCCGCCTGCATCGAATACTAAAACTGTACCTAGCATATGAGAGCCAATAGCAGCTAAGCAAGACAAAGACAGAGGGAACTATCGAGCATCTATCTCTATTGTTGTCTTTATTGCTTCCACTTACAGGTATCCGTACTCCTTGTTCCCTCTATGGCTTATATCTCTATGGTTGTGAGTCACAAACTTACACAGGAGATGTAAAATCATGTATATATATATGCACCATATTCCGTCAAGAGACGGAATTGAGCAAAAATCTCATCTAGCCTCACATTTCAGAGTCGCACGCACCTCATTTTTCCCTGGAGCCTTGCGCGCGCCCGCCTCCATCGCTGATTGGCTCATGTCCCATCGGCGCAGGATTGGGAAGGGGGGGCAGGGCTTCAGGACTTGGCAGTTACGCTTCACTTGCACGCATTCTCTTGCTTGGCCTGCTGAATTAAAAGCATCTTCACGCTTAGTGCTTTTTTTCCGCTTGCAGTTTGCACCCTCAGCAGAAGATTCCGCCGCTGTCATCGAGCACCAGGACTTAGGACATCGTCGTCGAGACGTTAAGTCTTTTATTACCATTCATTTAATTCTATTTCATCCTCATCTTTCATTCAATAACTCGACCTACGCCACATTATTTCACGACTTGCTCCTTGCACTGTCATATCTTTCATAAATCACACCTCGGGCTAGTTCAGTGCCTCTACATCTCTCATTCTCATTATTTCGTCATCGTTCATCCATCCATCTCTTGCTCGTCCTCACCGCCACCTTAACTCTTTCATCTCACTCGTGCTATCTTTCCTTTCCGTATTCAAGGTCATAATCCTCATAATTATTCGGGCTTGTACTCCTCACCCCACGCACGTCTACGTCTGTCACATCGCCCCCTCGCTCATTACATATCTCTCTCCCTCGCGCATCCTCGTGTAGAATCTACCCTTAGCCCCCTCACGTCCACTAACTCTCATCATCGTCCGCACCTCATCTTACACAACCTTGCACATCCATCATCACCGGAGTTAAATTCTCTCCATCCATCAGCATTTAATCACACCACTACAAACGCTAATCATACGTCTATTATACCAATCACACGTCTGTTACACCATACTCAGTGGTCACCATTAATTCGTGGTTATTAATTGTGTTAACCTTCCTCTCCCTTTAATTCTATTTATTTTTGATCACTATTTATTTTTGTATCATTTTTTTTGTATTTTAATTTGAACCAACCCTCTATACCGTAGTAAGCCCCCTATATTTTTATCAATTAAGTTTTGAATTTGAACCAGGCAATCCATGTTGGATTGGCTGCGTTTACAAGCAACACACCACGTTCGGAGGTTAAATAATGCCTTATATTTCTTATTAACCACCGTCAGCTTGGCCTCGGGCATTTATTCATGTGAAATCTGGGACATTTTTAACCTCACTCTCTAGGTGCATCATGTACTATTAATCCTGCATTAAGTCATCTCTTTGAGTGAGCTATTTTGCTCTCGTGACTCGATTAACTCGCAGTAAAGTTCAGTTCTTTTTCCTTGTTATAACTTACCTAGTTCAATGTGTTCATGTGCACTTCTTTTTTTTTTTTTTTTTTCAATTCCTGATTTGTTAATTTATACAGTTCGTGAATTATCAATCTGATAATTACATAAATGTCTTTTTTATACTAGTGGATTGAAAAAGAAACATTTTAACATTTTCGTGCTCTACACGAACGGCAATAGATACTCACTGCCCAGTCGCTGAGGCATGAACAAACGCATACAACTCTTAGGTGGATAGTGTCACTATAGTATTAGCTTCGGATCCATTGAGATTTTAGGAAATTGTAATAGTAATATGAAAGACTTTTTACAATTAGTTTTTTATATTTCTAAAAATTTTTTCTACTTTCAAACACTCTATAAAGTTCACCAAAGAGTTAAAAAAAGAAGAAGTGGATAAAACATGTTTTCTGCGTCTACAAGAAAAACTAAATGTTGTACATAAAAACTTAGGAACAAAAAAATCCACGATGCCATGGTGAAGAGAATTAGCCACGTTAGGCTTAAATTGATCCACTGTTTTTTTTGTAAACAGATTATAATTTGACCATTGTTTGAAAAATCCATAACTTTATACTATACTCTTATTTTTTTGTTTTTCAGAACTTCAGACATGAATTGAAATAGTTTTTTTACTTTTTTATAAAGTTAGATTTAGGACCACGATAATACCCGTGTGCACGTGCGTTGATCATGTATTGGTTAAATAAAAAATATAAAAAAATAAAGTACTTTAATATTTCCAATAAAAACTTTTTAATTTTTTTGTAGCAACAGTGAAAAATGTAAAACAACAGTAAAACAAAGTAATAACTGAAAAAATAGTTGCGAAAAAAATTTTTTTTGTTAATACTTTTATTATTGTTGATATGAATAATTATAACAATTGTTTATGCGAAGCTGCATTTATCATAATCAAATTTTAATACCTTGTTGGTGCAAAATTAGAAGTACAAACGGTATGTATTATTCCACAATTTAAAAGTTCATTTGAGTTTGGATTTCAAATTAATTTTAAAGGTTGTCACAGCAAAAAAAAACTAATAGTACGAAAAATAATGACAAACGCCTTGGAGCCATCGTGTACAGTAAACCTTTTCATTTTTCCTTATAATCTCCTCTGAATACACAGAAATAAAAGAAGCAATCTCTTAATGACTCTTTACTGTCACCATTTACGATGCATTTTTGTACTATATTCTATACATTTAATAAAGGGATAGAAGCAATGTGGCCCAGATGACTATTCACAGACATCGTGACACGGCTCACGATGACAGCAACTATTAAACCGAGATTGGTGAGACATGTGTCAATAATAATTATAATAGTATCTTATTTAATTACTAAATAAATATCATTGCTCGTATTGTTCAATGACTCGGAAATAAGTAAACAAGACTGGATTTACAATAACAATTGTAATAAGCAATTTGTTACATTTTTGGAAGGTCGTAAGTATACACAATCACGTGAAAGTAACTACAATCTACCGCAAATTTAAAAAAATCAAGTTCCGTTACTTGGTTCCACAGATGTTGATAATTTCTCTGTGATGATCATTTTGAACTCGCTCTTTCGAAAAAATCCAGACTTGTGGAGGAGATTAGCCTCCTGTCGGATCTTTCTTACACTGGATCCATTCCGCAGCACGAAGTTCCTTTTCTTTGCGGTTAATCCATTAAAGTTACTTGCCCCTGGTTAAATGAAACGGCATTTTTAGATGTTACAGATCAACTCTCGGTGAACAAAAGTTTTTTTGAAAAATTTGGCTATGTTTGGCCATAACTTTTTTTAGGCTATTTTCAGGGAAAACATTTTTTTTTTCTTAGCTGCTCGTAAAATGTATATATCTGATCTTGCTGCAAGTAAGTAAGCATTATTAGGGTTATAATACCTATACTATATTCAAGTTTTAGCTTTTACGCTTTAGTTTAAGTTGAAACATGAGTTACAGATTTCTCAAAAAATTGCCTAAGTACACGGTTTTTTGCTTTTTACGAAAAAATCGCTAGAACGAATTGAGCTGAACGTGGCTCATTTTCTTTACTCGAAGGAGCTTCTTGCTGAGCAACCCCACTGCTGCTGTATTCAGGAAGAGGAAGGCGAGGTCTGGAAATGACTGGGCCTTACTTAACAATAACAAGTTTTATTAACATTGTTAAGTAGGGTTACAAAGTGCCTGTAGTGCACGAGCGACTCATCAAGACGATGGAAGAGTCAAGACTGACTGCGTGCGCGAGGCTTGCTGAGGCAAGAGTCTCATGGTACAGTAGGTACCCACAACATGGACGTGATGCCATATCACATCACCACGCCACACATTTTAAATTTAATAAATTTAATTTCTTTCAACCAATTCTAAAAGAAAAAGAAAAAAACAGTTCCAAAGAGATTTGAACCCCAGACCTCTGGGCATACTAGCCAGAACCCTTACCCACTCTGCTATGAGCAGGCCCAACAACGGGAATCGATTACTTCATGTAATCTTATAGTTCGTAACTTATTTTTAATAAAAATTTTTATTGAATGTATATTCATTTATTTGGTTTTATTNAGTTCGTACCTAACCTACGGAATTTTTTTTATTATTATTATTGATTATAAGTAAAATTATCATAAAAATTTTACAGTCCTGATGGCAGTTTGTGGCACACATTTATGTATATGTTACCATAACCTACATTTGTCAAGCATAGGCAATAATGTACTTACAGATAATTCTACTTTGTATGGATTTAAGCTAAAAGATGTTTGTCTCACAACGTAGCAATTGATTATATGACCGACTCCTTTATTTACATATTTCTGTACGTAGGCAACGTGCCCACTCTCTACTAATTTTTTAGCTTTTTTCAGCGTTTCATTATTAAAAACTATGTTGCAACTTATACTTTTAAAGCCTGTTTGGATAATCATATCCATTTTTTAGGGTGCTGATGTTTACGCGATAGCAGTATGTACGTCTTATTCAATAAATAAAACTTTCTCCTATAAGCGACAGTGTTAGGATTTATTCATACAAGGGTACGGTATTGCGCGATTCTGACACCGAGGGCGGCGCTCTGTGTCATGCACGGAGTGAATAGGCAGCACTGCCAGCCCTTGACTGTGTGCAGCGGCCGGTGTGTGTGACGTATACACAGGCAGGTAGCTACGGTATCAGGGAGCACGAATCAGCAGGGCAACAAGAAAGGCACTCTCCGTTTTGTCTGCTTCCCGTCGGAACGTATAATCCGAAGGCTTCGTTGCGAAATATATGGTTCCACGGGCGTGTATGCGAGATACCACTGAGTACTACACCGAGCGGCAACAGGTGGCGCAGCAACGGCTACCTATTGACGACCCGGACTGCTGTGACAACCTTCACGCATACACTTCCAAGGACTACTGGGTTCAAGTGCCAACTCTTGCTCGTCGGATCTCCCAGTGCCCAAAGCTAGTGCTGCAAAAAGATCCCTGCAGTAGTGAAAACGGTAGGCCTATTTCCTGTATATCCCGTCCCTACCGTGTATAATCGTTGTGCCGAGCAGCAACTGCCGAACCTGCACCCGCAGGGCTAAGGCTGCATAAAGTCAGGCCAGGTCGGGTAGTCAGGCAGGGTAAACTTTGTATAGAAGTAATGTTCTGAGTAATTAATAAATGCAAATAAATGCTTAAATGTTTATCTCGCCCATGTATGTACACTGATTACCAGCTATCTCTCCTATCCGCTTAGCCCTATAGTAAGTCATGATAAAGAATAATTTCATATGTGCCGTGTCTTGCTGCTGACTGCAAGGTGAGCAAGGCACGACACATCACAATACATAACCAAACTTAGAACATTTTTCCAGTCAAATGTATGTGTGAATTCAACAAAAGCGAGAGACAGAAATAAAGTTAATCTGTCAGAGTAAGAGAGCTGCCAGAGTGAACAAATTATGATGACAAACGTTTAATAAACGAAAAACAATCTATCCTGTATAGATGTTAACTATTGATTAAATGAGATATTTTGTGTCTCAGAAGTACTTCAATTGCTTATAGTTTTAATACCTAATGTAGTTATTTAACATATAAGTATATATTAAGTATTGAAAGTATGAGCAATGTCAGTACTTTTGAGATGCAATATCTCAAAACCATACACAATAGGCTTAAGTATAATGCCAAAAATTTACATTTTTCATCAATCTGCACATTTCTGTTGAATAATGATTATAATTGCGGCGTTAAAGTAGTCGTAATTTCTTTAATTATTGTACAGCACGTAAAAGTCATTTGAACAAGAATACATTTTTTGCACCAATCTATTTTTTATTCGATAATAAAACACCTGTAGGTATAATAGTGTATTTTATTATAATTCTATCTCACTCTATCACATTGAATCTATACATATATTTTAACTAGACTCAAGTTTGGTTAGGAGACAGTTCTTTAGGAGACCTAGAGAGGACCAACTGTACGCCGCGTTACTTTGCCTCAGTAGGTTCTCCATAAGCTATTTAGGTATCCTCTAGAGGGACTCTCGTTCGCCTCAACAAGATGACTGTTCGGGTATTATCTCTTACATAAAAGAAAATGTGTTGTCTGACTCATTTCAGTTATTACCGTTATCTCAAGATATGTACATTTAAAGCTATTGATTGAATAATACTCCTATATACTATATCTTCTATCTCTTCCTGAATTCTATCGTATAAATTCTTGTTGACAATACAAAGAATCATAGTTACATTTCATTCAAAAAAACATTCATGTATCAAACACCTAACCTTACAATTGTTATGATTGTCTTGGATTTATAACGCAGCTTCTTACTAAATTACCAGTCTTATGATGCGAGCAGCTTGCAGATTTACAGCATTTTACCAGCCAGGAATGCTTGTCCATTCTATTTCTTTCTGGGTACATTTTTTCTCACCCGAGCCTTGACATCTTAAAATCCAAATTTTTTGTTAGTAAAGTTTCCTTTTCTTACTGGAACAAAAAAAATTGTTTTATTTTAGTGAAGCAAATACGACTAAATTAAAATATTAACCTTTTTACGTAAGAATCTAGGAGAGGGTTAGTAATATATTGTATTTGACTCTACGTATACCCATTGCGTAACCTAATATTTACGTACCCTAATCTCCTACCTATACCACCGTGTCCCTATTGTTCCTAATTTTTGTCCTCTCTTTTTTTCAATATGAGAGTGATTTATGTGGATCCTTTTATTTAAACTGATAAATACCTAACGAGTGAGCTGGTAAGTATTAGCTTTCAAAAACAAAGCTGTAGTTTCTTCAGATAGGGGCTGAGAGGCTCTCGTTCTACCGACTTAGCCGCCAAAACTCCAAGTGGAGGATTAGCTTCACTTAAATTTTTCACGCCTAATAAATGCATAAAATCTGTCTTTAAATTCAGAACGCTATATTTTTCCTTTAAAAGATAATAAAAATAGATGCTGTTTCATCATATTTGTTGTTAAAAATTTTTTTAATTTTGTAATTTGTCACATCACCGAACTAAGTAGCTGTTGTGAGCATAGAGATATAAGCCATAAAGGGAACAAGGGCTTCAGTCTCGCGATATAGGCAGCAAGAGAGATAACTGCTCCATAGTTCCCTCTATCTCTTTCTGGCAAAATCCTCTGATTGGCTGATGAATAGTGGCTGTGGAAGCGTGGTGTTAGTGCTATATATAGGTATAATGTGAGAAGTAAGAACTACAGAATTGTAGACAGCTGAGACTGCTCACTAAACGTCTGCTACGTAATAGTTTATTAAATATTTTATTATTGCTTTTCCTATGTTTGCGTAAACTATTTTGAATGAGCAGCTGTAAATTGAAAGTGAAAAATGAAGCAATGTTTGCAATGTAAAGAGGTTTACTCCCCTCTGAATCAACGTAGTTTTCACACGCAAGTTTAATTATTATTGTAACCTCGTAAAATGGATTTCCTTTGATTGATTCTTTAATAATTTAACGTTATTTACCAGGTTTCCAAGTGACTGTAATTTAAGAACGAAGTGGCTGAATATTCTCAATTTACCTATGTCTTTAGAAGTGAAATTTAAATTTATATGTAGTGACCACTTCAGTGCAGACAGTTTTCATCAATCTGAAGGGCGAAGCCGAAGAAGGTTGCTGACAGGAGCACTTCCAGTTGTACATGAAGATGGGAAGACAATTTGCTTGTCTGAACCTCGTCATATTCAACAGGATCAATGTGATGTGGTACTTAGCCCACCTATGTACAAACATGTATCAACAGTTGACGCATCAAATGATTCCCTAGTAGCTGTCACCGAAGGTAGTCGTAGCAGCCATGAATCTTTTGATAATACAAGGAAAAATGATTATGCTGATAATAGTTCCCTGGAAGACTCTAGTATTACTGTGATACAGAGCTTAACTACATTAAAAAATGCGTCAACAACTATGAATATGCAAGAAAGTAGTTCGAACTATTTTCCACTTGGGACAAATACTGCAAGTCATAGCAACGGATCAGTTCTCCAAAATTGTGCTTCATCAGTCAATTCTGTAAATGTTAAAAGTAACTCGAGGAAAAGGTTTGAATATTTCATACATTGTCATATTTAATAATTTTGTAGCGTGTCTGAAAAATTATCATTTACTTGTAGGAAACTGACATGTGAAAATTATAGTGCACCAAAAAAGATCAAATTCATGGATGGATGTGAAACGCATTATATATCACGATCTCAATTTTTAGACGACGAGGGGTGGAACGTATTCCTGATTTATAAAAAAGTCCAAGAAAGAAAATTGGCTGCAGCCCAGAACAAAAAATCTCGACGTAATAAGAAAATTAAATGTTTGACTGGTGTGATTCAAAATCTTAAAAACACCAGCGAGAGGGGTATTGTAGAAAATTTCTTGAAGGTTAATTGAATTTATTTTTTAAACTTTTACGACATTTACGTCCAAAATGAATTTATAATCGTGATTTTTTATACTTTTTAATTATAAGAATAAATCTTAATGAAGTTTTTTTGTTATATTTTTTAATTTTTTCAATTTATTGTATTGTGATCAGAGATTTTTACACATTGAGTAATATGTACTTTTTATACATACCGACAAGACAACACTGAATTTGTATCGGATACTTGTCCTAGCAAAAAGGAACCGTCTGTCACACAACAATTGTACAATTTACATTGGTTTAAAATGTAACAAATATATTTACCTTAGAAAGTTGAAATACCTATTTACTCTCATTTATTTACCAAGCTAATCGAAAAAATGATTGTTTTTCTACAATGAACAGCTTTCATGAAACTTACAATTTGGTTTCGAATTTTTGCAGGACCTACCGGTACATGTTCAAGAACTGATTATGAAAATGAAATCCTCAAAATCCACTACTCCTTTTCCACCCAATTTACGGAGTTTTGCTCGTATGTTGCATTTCCACTCACCTAGTGCGTATAACGCGGTCAGAAAGTCGTTTTTAAAGTGTCTTCCAGCTGTTCAAACACTCAACAGGTGGTTGAGAACAGAAGACTTCTCACCAGGAATATCCTACGACATTATCAACAAAATTAGTGATTTCGTGCAGAAAGAAAAGGAAAAAGGTCGTACATTAGTGTTTAATTTGACTTTCGACGAAATGAGCATAAAGCAGCACAAGGAGTGGGATAAAGTCAAACATTCGTGGAAAGGATTGGTGGATCTGGGAGGTCAGCTTTCAGAAGCGGATGCAGGTGTTGATGCTCAAACTGCTTCTAAAGCTTTCGTTTTTGTTTTGGTAAGCATAAATGGTGGATTTAAGGCCGCCGTGGCACACTATCTCATTAGTTCACTGACTGGTGTTGAAAAGGCGATTCTTCTGAAAGATTTACTGTCAGTGCTAGGAGAAAAAGAGATCATGGTTATGAGCATTACGTTTGATGGGGATCCTGCACACCGAACTGCTTGCGAAAGTTTAGGAGCTAAATTAAATTACAATGCAAATGATTTCAAACCATACTTTAATCATCCTACAACCTCCGATCCTGTTTACATATTTTACGATCCGTGTCATTGCTTGAAACTTTGCAGGAATTATTTCGCATTGAAAGGTCCTTTTACATTTGAAAATCGTGACATTATAGACTGGCGATATATTATTAATTTGAATGAGAAACAAAAGAGCGAAAAGTTACATTGTGCCAATAAAATTAGTAATAGACATGTTAACTTCACTAACGAGAAAATGAAGGTGTTTTTGGCGGCGCAGGTTTTAAGCAGAAGTACGGCTGTAGCTTTAAGATTTATGGAAAATGAATTATGTGATCCAAAATTTTTAAACTCTGGACCAACAGCTACTTTTTGTGAAAACATTAATGAAATGTTCGACTTGTTAAACGTTCGAAGTCAGTTCAGCAAAAATCCCACCCGCATACCAATATTTCAGGATTCCCTGCCTGCAATGAGAAAAAAAATTGATGACCACATCGAGTACATCAAACGATTACAATTTTCTGAGCCAGTAAAAAGTAAGAAAAATTCGATCATAATTTACCGCGATATCTCAGTTTTGAAAAGTAGACTAGTAAAAACAGGTTTCATGGGATTTATAATTTCTCTGACAAACTTATACAATCTTGCTTTTAATTTAATTAACAATAGATACTTGAACTACCTATTAAGTTATAAGCTAAGCCAGGACCATGTTGAACTGTTTTTCTCTCTCATAAGAAGCATGAATGGACACAACAATAACCCGACGACAATACAGTTTTTATCTGCATACAAAAAACTCACTTTTCAAAAAATGTCATGTGTCACATCTAACTCTGCAAACTGCCTACCTTTAGATAAGACCCTTTTGCTGTCGAAGGATGAGAGCAGTGGTGACATTGCACTAAATAATGAAGAAACCAATCTCAACCCTGCTCAGAAAGTAAAACACGTATCTAAGAATAGTAAAGCTTTACCGACACTACCACAAATACTTCTTTCAGTTAACATTGACAGTTATTTCCTCAACCAAAATTGTCTTTCCGATCATAATTACAGCACATCAACATCTTGGGTATCTAATGAATATGCTCACGAGGTAACAGCTTACGTAGCAGGAGCAGTAGTGCACGTTCTTAAACAAAAAATTCACTGTCATCAATGCATTCAGTTAATAGTTGAGAGTACAAGTGAAAAGAAAAGTAAACTGACAAATATGAGAAACTGGGAGGGGTTAAAGTTTGCTTCAGATGATGTACATATTATATGCAAAGTAACAGAAAAAGTCATTAGACAAAACAGCAATCTTTTGATAAAAAATGTTTTTACTAAAATAACTCTTGAAACTTTGAATTTATTGCCAAGAAATATTTTTAATGACAGTCACTCTCTGGAACAGGAGGCACTAATGGACCATAGATCACAGTTAATTTTGTTAATTATATCTAAATATATAGATATTCGAATGGTGCATGAAGCTAAGCTTGC
>NW_019379923.1:119352-129873 GCF_000648655.2 Copidosoma floridanum
TCTAGCTAAGAGATAAAGGAATATTAGGAAATTTTTTTAAGGATATTTTTTGACAAATGAATTTACCAGTTATGATTTTCTTCTCCAGTCCCACTACACCCTGCGATTTCTGCGTTGTCCCACTATACCCCATTTTACCTTAGCGAATAATGTATGATGGGTGAGAGATCCTAAAATCAGGTAGCAAGTGGGGGAAGTAAAAGCAAGGTAACTTTGAAAGAACTTCTTTGCCACTAAGTGTAAGCTCACAGCTATAGTCATTTTTTTTATATTATAGTGCTTTACGTCCGGCTCCTATAAAGGGCACTGCACAGGGCACTTAGCACTTGGGAGAAGGAAGGGAAGAGGGATAGGAGGCCTCCCATTACTGGGAGGGGGGTAGGGGGAAATTAGGCAATTTTGCTGCGAGGAGGTCCGCCTAAACCCTCCTCGAGGAGCATTGCGTGGTGAAAAAGCACATGTGATAATCACAGAGGTACTTGCCCGAAAGTCGCACTGGCTGGGAATCGAACCCGCAGTCTCCCGCGTGCCAATCCACGACCTAGCCGACCGAGCCATCGCGCGCTCATCTACATACAATTCCTATAACTTTTCTAAGCCATGTAAGACTACCAGGCTTAGAAAATCAAGAGTTTTCTGTAGATACGCATATATGCGTATACGAAACAAGCTGGAAAAAAATTCATATTTTTTTTAGCATTTGTGCCACAATAGAAATACAAAGAATTCACTTCTACAATATGTACACACAATACCTATGGATTTTTTTAAGTCGTAAAGGGCCGCCAGGCTTGGATAATCAAGAGTTGTCCGACGATACGTATACAAGAGGACACGAAGAAAGTTAGAAATACATTCGTATTTTTTTTTGAGCCCTTGTAACTCTTTCAAAATGAGTAAAATACACATTTTCAATGAGTACACATTTCCAAACACATTTATTAAAAACGTGTGGATAATTTAGGAGTGAATTCTATTTCATTCCGTTGTGGCACAAACGCTAAAAAAACGAAATGAATTTTTTTCCATCTTTGTTCGTATACACGATGTATATATATATATTTTTCCCTATATACACGCCGACCGCCAACGAAGCCCACGTTATTGCGCTGCTTCACAATCGATTTATGATTTACGCTTACACGATCCCTCCCTAATCGACGCGCGTCTCGCGCCTACGAGGATCACTTAGTCCCTCGTGTATTTATACATTATATTACCTATACACGTGCATCTTACCCTGATGGTAATATATACACCGGACGGTGGAATAATGGACGATCCAAGAAGAGCTAATATATATATATATATGTAATACAACGATCAAGCACTTCTCGAGAAACACTCGGACGCGCGGTGTATAATTTACGTTGTTAGCATATACGCTATGACGAGGAGCTGCCGGCGCTCGTCGTTGCACAATGCAGTTTTTCCCGTAAATGAGTTTTGCGGGAATCGCACGGATGAAAGAACGCGGAGACACAGAGCCACGGGTCCCCCGAATACCTGCCGCTCGGCCAATTGTGCCAGGAGGACAAAACAAAAAATTATCTCGGCTTGCACGGCAGGGACGATGGCTTCCCTCCCTCCGTCAATAGTATAAATATCACGTAAGTATCTGACGTCGTGCGAGTTAGTGCATATCGGCAGTTCTGCGTATTAATTTGTACGAGCTTTTGAAAACAGCCGACAGCGTGGGTCGCGTGCGCGCAAACGTATATATGCAGCCACCGGTGAAAAGGATTTTTCTTGCCGCACAACGATGGTATTTACGTTATACATATACGTGCCCAAGTGGTAGGTATATGCAAAGGTAACATATGCTCGAGCGACCAGACGGCCCCGTATAACTGGGGCGGCAGGGTATATTATCATTAGGACATACACAAGGGTCGTCGCACATGTATATACACATACGAGTACGCAGGACGGGTATCCGCGATCGTTGCAGGTATCATTGTCCGATGGCTTTGTCGGCGTTATACGTGCACCGCCGCGTTGGGCTAATGTTAAAGCAGATACAGTAAGTAGTTGCGAATAATAAATATAGTGTGGCGTGTAATTTCGTGGACATCGCGTTGNAAAAAAAAAAGAATTTAAACCCCGGGGCCCCTTAGGCCTGATTCGTCCCTGGTGAGGCTACTTCGGCGTGAGGCTAGTTTCAGCTCCATAAAAAATAATTCTGAAATAAACAGGCTCAGAATTGAAGCGAAAACTATACAAGAAATGTGCGTCTTTCACTAGAAAATGCATTTGTCAGATGACTTTCGTGTTTAGCAATAAAAAAAAAGGTTGAAACTAATAATTTGTGCTGATAATTATCAACAGTTGCACTTAAAACAAAAGAAACAGAACGAAGGCTCTTCTAAAAATCACACACATTTTTTCTTATTATACAATGTATTTAAACTAAAATATACAAGGAAAATCAACAACAGGGTGGGTAAGTTTTCATCGATTTTCAACAATACGCGTACATTTAAAAAATATTTAATAAATTAATTGAAGCCCACAAGCCAGCAATATCGGAATTATTAATGATAGTTGAGTCTTTCTTGCCCTTCATATTATATATATTGTACAGTAAAAAAACATGACATTTAATCAGCTCATGACATTCGTATATTTAAAAAGCTATTAAGATATAAATATTATAAAAGTCCAAAGTGAACTTGATCTGTCTAGCATAAGCGAAAAGTACTTTTCTAAAAACTTAATTTCTCATTAAAATTGAGTACAATGAATGAAAGAACTGAGGCTTAGTGTTTCACAAAAGGCTTCTTAGATTATGTTGGCCAACAGTAAGGTTTTCCCATCCCTGTACTTCCGTACTAAACAATTTTTTGAGTTTTATACGTTCAAAAGTAGATTAGAATTTTTGGGTATTTAAGGGTAGCGGCTGGCTAGAAAGTACGTGAGAGGCACTTCGTTTATAACACTGGAGTGAGATTTTTCGTGTGTAGGCTTTGTGTAGATGATAAGGGTAAAAGGCTGGCGTGTAGATGAGCATATGTGATTAAGGCATGCGTGAATCTTCTTCTGTTGAGATAAGAGTGATGACTGTAAACGGGAGGTCAAGATCGCTAAGAGAGACAGAGAGAGAGAGAGAGAGAATAAAGTCGAAAGAAGAAAAAGTCACGTGCGTGAAAGCGTGGATCAGGTTGTCCGAGAGGAAGTTATATAGCTTGGGAAACAGCTGGGCGGAAGTATAATGACTCGAATCGCGGTCGAGCCGATGTATCTAGGACGATCGAGAGTTACAGGGCTGCTGTAGTTGAGGGGTACGTACCATGTATGTGTGTGTAATCGAGGTATTCGAAAAACCGTCTGAGCCTCGGCAGTCGGCGTGAGGTGGTCTGTCCATTGTAATATGACAAAAAGTGTGTGTCTATCCCAACAGTCGTCTGAACCTCAGCGGTTAGCGGTCCGTCCACTGCAATAGTACGTACTAGGGAGTGTGTACGTTCGCAGCGTCGTTTGAGACTCGGCAGACCACGAGACCAGCTGCTGAGGGTGATGGTTGTAGATGTCCCCCCGGAAAGAGAGAATGTGTAATGTATGCTCTCGTGAGGTAGCTCGTAATCGAAGGTGTTGCAAGGTGACCGACTATTCTCGTGATCGAACTGGGTTGTCGTAATCTCGGTGGTAGCCGTTTTCCAGGTCACTTTTGGGAGCATCGGAAATAGCGTCATTCTCTTGAAGTGTTTATCTATCGTAAATAAAATAAAGAGTCGTTTAAAGTGAATTATGGCGTACGTTTATTTATTTGCACGTGTCTAAAATTTGTGTCCTGTTCATTTCCCTCAGCCTTGTGGGTCCTCCTCCTTGTGAAGAGTTTATGTCGCAAGATTAGAGCTTATCTAAGCAGAAGTATTGGAGGGTGTGTTGGGTTTGATAATATTGGCGTTTTCGATGTTATAGGCGTTTTAAGGTGTTTTAGTGAGTTTTATAGGAATAGGGACGGGTTCTTGTCGACGTGAAAACGCCGACAGGGCTAGCCAAATGCAACGTTATATAAGTATTAAGAACTAGCAGCCCCACGTCTCGGCTTCGCCCGAGACTTACTAAATAAAACACCGTAGTGTGTTGACATGTAATGTGAAACATTTTCAGTTAAAAATTTGACACATATTCCTGACACATCTCAGAACATAAATCTTCTTATTAGAAACATATTTTTTCGGAATTCATATAGTTTATTGGTCAAATAATAAGGTGTAAGAATTCGAAAAAATAATTATGCTGAAAAGTACCGTGCGTTCTTTATGCCATAAAATAATCGGTGGCCTTAAAGAGCCGTTGATTTGCAGTTTCTCCGGTGTAATTTACGAAAATGGCTATTTTTTAAAGATGTCAAGATTTTAAACTTCTAAGAAATTTACATTAAAAAAAATTTTTTTTCTCTTATCTCACAACTTTATTACCAGAGCAACAAAGTCCTGGACCATAAACCCTATAATTTTATTGCCACGAAAACACAAATACATTTTCTACTTATTTAGAAATCTGAAGTAGGTTCTTTAAAGATTTCAGAGATTGCTATAAGGGTAGAATGAAAAACAGATCTCTCAAGTAATGGATTCTTTATGTGTCAATTTTGACGCTGCTGTTTCAATCTCGATAAATTTTCTGCGTCAGTTTCTTGACGCCTAAGTAAAATTTTATTTATTAGATACATTTAAAGTTTTTTTTTCCAGTTCACCCTCTTGCGACTTTTGGCATGCTTAAAATTTTTTTGACCCCTAAAAGCTGTTTTCTGTCAACTTTGTTAAGTTCTAATACATTTGTTGGAAAGGTAGCTCAACGTACGATGGCTCTAAAAAAGACCTGTGAGCTTTTTAAGTTAACTCTGTCTTGACTTCAGTCAACAGCCATTGTGACTGCCTGATACCTCAGGGTGATATTCTCTGGCTTGCTGTTGAAGACCCAGACTGATCGAAAAAAATATTACAAAATCCAAAGCTTTGGGGCTAGTCGCAGTGCTCTTTTCTAACGTCTCCCGGTCCAACGCCGAAAAAGTTAGTGTCTCAACCACCTTTTTTATTTGCAGATTCAGTTGTTTTGGAGATCTTAGAGGGGGAGATTGGTTAGTGATACTTGTCTAGAGGAGGCTGTCCCGTTGGCTCAATTTTTTTTTTCTTCATAGCTGTTATAGGTTTGCCCAGCCCAGACTTTGGAGAGGATCAGTGATTCCTGGTTGAATGCTTGGAGTCGAGACGGTAACATAGGGTTGTCGGTCACAGACTTTTCTAGCCTTGCGAAGAACAACTTTGCAGGTGACGTCTGCTAGTAAATGTCTGACTTGGTTTAATAGTGCCCGTCTTTAGTTAATATAATATTTCTAGTCAAGGAATCGTTTCCGGGAATGGTAGTAAAAATGTATTTGTTGGCAAGGTAGTGTACGCTTAGGTAGCCCCTAAAAAGAACTGATGAAATTGCTGGTTGAGTAGGGAACGTAAATACTTATAATGGCCTTAAAAAGCGCCTGTGGTGAATCTTCCTGGCTATTCTTCATTATCATTCCTGATAATGAAGAGCTGGCTACAGGTAGCTTGATTCTTACCCTGGGAGTCTCGATGTACGGAGACTGTGATAGAGGAATAGAGGAAGGTACGCCGCTGACCAAAGAATATCTCGTCTTCGGTCTTCGGGTCGTTCTCCAGATAACCAACCGCTCATCGTTACATAGGAACATGTGGGTAAGCGCGTTGGGGACGCGACGACTAAGAAGGTAGCGGTTGTAGTTGCCCGTGCCCCTCAGAGCTGTTCTTCCTGGCTTATATTTGAAGGCAAAAATTCTCTGACTGCACCAGGCGGGATGGTAGGACTGCCACACAACTCTGAAGAGTTGGTGCAGATTGTGCTCTGGCTAGATATTTCTCCTGGTATTATGCCAGAGACGTCATTGGTTGGAATGAATTTTTTTTTATCGCACTCGTTGAGATTCAGGGTGAATGAAAACCTTGGTCCCTTTTCTTTTACGAAAGAGTGTCGTCCGTAACCGGAATATTTAGCTGCAAGACTATCAACAACGATCTCCATGCAAACTGTTGAACTGCTGAAGCACGATTGCACCAGTCATTAAAACGCTCCGGCTTATTATAACCACGCTTATTCAATTCTGTTGCTGGTTGCCTCGATTTCATGTTGACGCCACCCAGGGGATTTTACTCAACTAAAGTAAAAAGCTGGCGTATTTTTAAAAAACTTTAAGCTCATTTATTGCTTATGCTATTAAATTTGTGAAGATGAAAACTATTTTTTTGCGTGAAACTGATTTTGTCAGCTATATAATTATTTTGTAATACTACAAAATTACTTGTTGCAAGCACTTATGAATTTCAAAGGTGAATAGTTAGGCTTCTAATAAAGATATTGGAAATCACAAATACTTGAATTGCTTGTTATCGTTAAAATTATTGCTTGAATTCACTTAGTTACGTCATTTTCAGATAAACCATGAATTCTAAAAAAACCAATTTTTATAACATAAAAAAAAGTGATTAATGATACCAAAGTACTACAGAGGTTATACAACTTATGTTAAAAAATCAGGACCTACGTAAAGTACATTTTTTTTAAATCGTTAATTGAATGATGAATTTTAGTAGTTTGCAATTAACGTATGTTTAACGTACCTTAGACTACTTGATATTTAATTTATAAAAAAAACAAACATTATTTTTTCATTTTTTTCAGAGCGTTCTAGTCTAAGAATTTCTTTTTTTTTGCAGTTTTATCTTATTTGGCATAAGAATTTTCATAACTATTATGTGTATTATAATAAAGATAATTAATCGATAAAAAAATATCCTTTGCTTCATGTTTCCTACGGCTTTGAATATTAAGATATTTGTCAAAATATGTCAAAGAACACTGAATTTTTCGATAATTTTGCATTTTTTAATTTCTTCAATTTTTCCGTGCGAAACAGAGTTGTCGTTACCCGACATATTGTTTGTAACTTTATTTTAAAATGATTTTAATATCAAACTCTATTACATTAAGGCTAAACTTGACTATTTGACAAAGGGACTGGGCTAAAAATGTTAATTAGTTACACAGTTTCATCTACCGTACAAAACAACCAAAACATTCGACCAAACAAACAACCAACAAATTACTAGACAATGATATGCATAAAATAATTACTTGATGTAATCCTGCTGTAAAATTTTTTGGCAAATTACCGTCTTTACTCACAAACAAGCTCAAGTTCTTATGAACATCATCTTTCGAGTCCTTAAAAAATTATATGAAATGAGTTGTCTAATATTCGGTAAATCGTTTATAATCAGTAAAGGTTCAAAAATTACCAATAAATATTTTAAAAGGTTGAATTGTTTTATAGCAATCAATTCATAAGTTCCGTCGTTAAAAAGACCAGCCGTATCATTGAATGCCATCGTGGGTATCGACACTATCGAAAAGCTGGTAAAACAGCCCGCATACATTGAAATGATAATGAATGATGTGAGATAGAGCGATATCTTAACAATCCTTAATGAATTAGAAATTAGTTGTACATCTAAAAATTTTGTTAAAAAACATAAAAGGAGTCGATTTTTATTCAATCATAAGTATTCAATGTTTTCCAATACTTTGATTATAAGTTTTTCAAAAATAGTAAAAATCTGAATAGCTAAATAGATTGAGTTATCCTGTTACGCTTTATATGGACAGTTTTGAAGCAAAATAATTTGTTTTGCTTTGTCACAGCAAACAAATCTTCACTTAGCTATTCAGACGCGTGGTAGACACTTTTATTTTGAGTGCGTTTACCTTCAGACTAAACTAATAAACTGTAAAGAATTTATTTTTACTTTTGTAAACTTTTGAAAACTTGTCATGGAGTTAAATATACAGTTACGTTCGAAGTCAAATGTCAAAGTTGTTATTTAGAACTTAAAAAACTAAATAGCATAAAAAAAAGTCACAAGCCATAATTTTATGAAAGTCATAGTTGAAATTAATAATTTTGAATTTCATACAAATCAGTAATGCCAATTTGGCCCCCTTTTTCCCATTTAAATAGAAGGTATAGTGGCGTATAATCTAATACATATTGTAACTTTAGCAAAACGATACTTTTTATTGTTCAAAACAATAGTAACACCAAATTTCAATAAATGGTATTTTAATTCACTAGGCCCTGTAAAATTCCGTTGTTCGTCAGATAAATTATTCATATGTAAAATAAATTTTCCGCCCTCGGATGGCTTTGGGAGGCTGGTACTTGCTCGGGCGAAAAAGCAGTTTTCCGGAACTCGTTCGAAAAGTGTCCTTTACGAACCTCGTTACGTCCCTCGCCTTCGGCTCGGGCCGCAAACCTCTCGGTTTGCAAATAGAGACTTTTCAAACTCGTAGGAAAACTACTATTGTAAATATACCATTCACCCCATAGTTTATTTAATGTTACTTTTATAATAAATTAATTAATTAAGTCACGCCCTCTTAGCATAACTCTACCGTCACCTAATGTTCTTGCATGTTGTTATTTTGAATCATAAAAACCTTAGATACCATAATATAAATCAACAAAAAAATACACACATTTTAATTTTACAGAAAAAATTTCTCAGTAGTTTACCTACAAATTCCTGATAACAAAAAATCCGCCATATTATTATAAAACCATCCGACGGCTTATGAACTAAACTTCTTCCATCATTATTCATTGTTATAATTAAAGTTCATAATATTGATGAAACAATGATGACAACAATCAAGTAAATCAAGATATTCTTATTAAAAACCTTTTTCACATCAAGTATTTTTTAGCGTTGTAAATGCACTCATCGAAACTATTAAAATTAAAAAAAATTTTTTACCTCAAAATAAACATGCCATGGGATATCCATGGTATCAGGTAATTTATAAACAAACATATCTTGCATATCTGTGATCTCAAATGTTACATCCTTACTATCTAGTTCTTCTTTGGTTATAAATGTCATTTTAATGTTGCTACTGTCATTTAATGTTTTAGTAGAATTACTTGTTGTTTTATTGTCGTCCTTGGTATTGTGAGAGGTATTTTTATAATTGACAGATAATCCTATCTTTAATTTGAGGTCTTCAATTATTTCAGCATAAAAAGAAGAAAGCTATAAATAATGCCGTAGAATTCATTATTTTTGCAAAGTTAATCGATTTTTTTTTTTTAATAAGTAACTTTTTAACTCAAAAAATTCTTTACCTTCGTATATATTTTAATCGAAGCACCGGTAAAGTTTTTCCGTCTCTCAAAGAAATTTAGACTCTCTTTTACAGTCAGCCCAGTCCCTTTCTTCCACTCCAGAAACTTCTCAACTCGAATACCAGTTGCAGTACTGACGGCGTACCACTCCTCAATCTCTTTACTTTTACCACATTTAACCAGTACTTCGCTTGCAAGATTCAAGTGGAGATAATTTTCTTTTGGATCTAAACAGATACTATAAATCTTTTCAGTAGTTGCTGGCTGCAATATCAGCAGTCACAAATTAGGTGATAGATTATTATCCCTTGTCAAGTTTGAGAACTTTTTGAAATCGTCGTCAGTATTAATAAACGCAACAAAAAGCGTTTTTGAGTAATTTTTTATTTTTGGGTACTTTGCCGGAAGGTCTGGGATGGCTACGGCCACCGAGTAAATAAAATGACGTGACAGTTCTCGAATAATTTTCACAACTAAATGTATGTCTGTGGTTTTAAAACAAAATTATTAATTTTCAATATTTTCAATATTGACCATTTTAATTCGTGATTAAACACTTCTCACCTTCGTTTCCCTTGTATACAATCCCTACACTAGTGGTTTTATACAGCTTTTGTACGTCAATGATCAAAGGCACATGATTTTTTTATACTTTGAGTTGAATAAGACAGTATTAATGGAACAATGGCGAAAAACACCACAAGACCGGGTAACTTCATCATTTTGAACTAAAAAGAAATAAAGAAAACCTAGATTTTATTTGCATAGTTAGATAAATTGTTTTAATAATTTACTTTATGCGGGTTCTTGAAAATAAGACTACATCGTGTTTATCTAAATATGTTTTTAACAAGAATATGAAATTCGTAAAACAGTAAGGTTTTTTTTGTCTCAAACAAATTGGTCATATTAACTGTAAAAGGCGCCTTTTTATTTTATCCTCTCAATATTTGTCACGATATTACTATTCAATTTATTAATTTAAAATTGTTCTTCTTACAGTAAAATAAGTTATTGTAACTTGTACATCATTATGTAACAAATGACGTAAGTACACGTAATAGGTATACGAGAGAATCGAAAAAAAAAAACCCGGGGGGATAAATGGGTCATAGGACCCACGGTAAAAACGAAGTTCTTTAAACATGAGATGAGTATAGACACAATTTCTTAGGTAACAAGGGGGTCTCCAGACCCACAGAAAGAACGAAGCTCTGTAAACGTTAGTACTGCATTCATGTTGTTTACTAAAACAAAAACTTGAAAAACGAATAAATAAAAAAAATTAAAAAATATTTTACTACTCACGATGGTTGAACTTC
>NW_019379923.1:136072-147590 GCF_000648655.2 Copidosoma floridanum
TCACCTTCGTTTCTCTTATATACAATCCCTACACTAGTGGTTTTATACAGCTTTTGTACGTCAATCATCAAAGGCACATGATTTTCTATACTTTGAGTTGAATAAGACAGTATGAATGGAACAATGGCGAAAAAAACCACAAGACCGGGTAACTTTATCATTTTGATCTAAAAAAAATAAAGAAAACCTAGATATTATTTACATAGTTAGATAAATTGTTCTAATAATGTACTTTATGCGAGTTCTTGAAAATAAAACTATATCGTGTTTATCTAAATATGTTTTTAACAAGAATATGAAATTCGTAAAACAGTAAGGTTTTTTTATGTAATATCTCAAACAAATTGGTCATATTAACTGCTAAAGGCGCCTTTTTATTTTGTTCTGTTAAAGTTTGTCACGATATTACTCATTTAATTTATTAATTTAAAATTATTCTTCTGAGAGTAGAATAAATTATTGTAACTTAAACATTATTATGTAACACATGACGTGAGTACACGTAATAGGTATACGGGAGAATCTAGGAAAATTAATTTTTCTCAGTTAAACAAGAATAAGGATTATTCTCACAGTTTACTTTTTACAATATATGTATTTTTTCAAAGGAGATATAAGAACGAAAAAAAAAATCTTTTGACCGAACAATTTCAGTCCCGACTCATAATTGCTTTTCAAAACGATTTTTGTATTTACACACTAAATTTAGGATAAAATTCTTATCTTCTTTTTCCCTTATTTTATTTTACAACTCCTTATACATCTTATAAAGTCATTTTAAAAGAAAACTTAAGTTATAAAAACAGCATTTTTGATGCTTATAATTTCTTTCAACAACTTGAACAGAAAATCCAAGTGTACGTTAAAAGCTTCATGCACGTTTATTAGAAGACCCACTTAGGCTTTCTAGGATACAAATAATACACGTAATATTGAAGTAAATTGAAGCAGAGACTTTTCTCAGCTACTTTAAAGACTACGTCCGCGCCAAAGGGGCCCGTAGACAAAATAAACAGTTTTTTTAATTTGTGTCAAGGACTGTGATGATGTTAAAAAACAAACATTCATAAACTTTAATCAAAGAGAGCAGCAACACAAAAAAGCATCAAATTATAATCAAAATGGTTTTACTAAATTAGTAAACAAACTATTTTTTCTTTTTCCCCTGAAACACACCTCCTGCCCCTTATATTGATGCGCGCCATTCAGCGGACATGTTTATCGATTAGATGTTGGGTCACAATAAAACTATCAAAGCCGAGCGGAGCGGTTATTAGAAAATGAACTTATAGGAGGCTCACATTAAATTATAAGAAAACGCACGTATCCAAATTTGTAAGAAATATTATCTGTTTATGTTACGTATGCTTTTTTGGCTTCGCCTTACGTGTCAAATGCCCATAATCTAAGGAATTTTGTTTTTCTTCTGTGAGTTACAAACACTTTTCACATAACCCTGCATTGTTAGACAAAATATTTTTTCATCGAAGTGGTAAGTGCAAATGTGCTGCGAACCTTGATACTTTTTTAGAGAGTAGGTTGTATTCGATACAACTTTTTTTCCGATAAAGCAAAAAGATTATAAATAAGCTTAAAGTTTTGTGAGCACTAGAAAAAATTTTAGTGTACAAATTTATAAGCACTCAAAACTTTAGAATTGAACAAACATCTATAATTAGGCTGAATTTTCAGGTTATTTTAAATATTGATGCTTATAATTATATTATAAATGTTGAGTACCATTTCGTAGCATTAACTTTCTTTTAAATTTTTAAAATTTTTCTTTTTGAAAAATAATTATAAAGTTTCGAGGTTATTAAATAATCAAATGAACGAAATAGCAAAACGATTAAATTTTTAGGAAATTTAATGTAAGAATGGCATGCAAAAAACAGTATCCTTCATAACTGATGAAACATGCTGCCAAGACAAGCACCAGAACTACGGGACTTTTTGTGCTTGCCGTAGTTAAATATGTACTAGGGAAAAACTCCACTTGTTCAGCTGAAATCGCAGTGAACACGTGAACATAAAAAAATTTCTTATTTAAGAGAAAGTCTTTTTCAAGGGAATCATTATTAAAACAAAAACTTGCCTCTGAGTGATACGTTACGTTACGTCAAAACAGCGCTGTTTTTATAAAAATTCATCACTTTAGTTCAATTAACGCAAAAGGGAATTTTATTTGTATTTACTAAAAAAATAAAAGATAAAATGAAAGTAGGAAAAGTAATAAATAATACTTACTACGGTGTTTGCCGTTCTGCTCCCAATTGTTTCCATGATTTCTTGAGGTTTAGTGCATAAGCACACGATCAGTAAGAGCTAATTTAAGAATGACAATAAAAACTCCAAAGTCAGGTGTTAGTTTAAGAAACGTTTCGTTGGTCTTAACACCAACCTCATCAGGCTCACTTTATTAACAGAAAAAACACAACAAATTTCATAAATTACATTGCAGGGGCAATGTTTACAAATATCTACATTAATGCAAAATTAATTATAAGTAAGTAGTCACAAATAAAAAAGTAATATAAATAATTTTAAAATTGAACGTGTACTCACGTCTATATCGTTAAGACGATCGTTACAGACTGTTGGGTGCCTCGAACGAATAACGTGAGTGTCAAACATGTATTTATTTACGCATATACATATAAACAGTAAATGTACGCTTTTTACGAATTTAGATAACAGCAGTACATAACTCAATTGTATTAATCAGAAAGATTTATAATACAATCTTTATATATGTAATTGAGAAGTAAGGTATCTTGTTTCTTATTAATGGTGTGTTTAGTAAAGTGTATGTATAGCATTTCAGATATTAATCTTTTTTGTCTATTAGGTTCACGGTCTAGAATCTTTGTTTGAGAAAAATTAAAATTATGGTTGACTTTTTTCATGTGTGAAGCGACAACAAGTTCATTTTCCTTGGTACTTTTATGTTCATTCAGGCGTTTTTTCAATGCTCTCTTTGTTTCACCTACATATGATGCAGAGCAAGAATCACATGCAAAATGATACACAACATTGGTTTGATCGAGCTTATCAATCTTGTCTTTCCCAAGAATAATAACACTGTCCAATATATTTTGAATAATAGGGTAAATTTGAATATTTAATTTTTTCAAAATTTTTGAACAAAATTTAAAGAATAATGGGTTATATGGAATAGAAATTTTTATTTTATTACGTAGATTGTCATTTAGTAGGTTGTTATTATCATTATTAGTATTTTTTATTTGGTGAAGTCTTTTCTTGATATATTTTTGTATGAAAAGTTCAGTATAGTCATTATCACGTAAAATTATTTTTGCCATGAGAATATTCTTCCTGTGGTATAATTTATTAGACAAAAGAATAGTTCGATCAACCAAACTGTATACTGCGTTGACTTTTAAAGATCGGAGGTGGTGAGAATTGAAATTAATTAATCTATTCAATGAAATTGGCTCGACGTATCAATTTGTGATTATTTTTAAGTTTTTATTTGTAATTGTTATGTCTAAGAAATTTATACAATTGTTTTTCTCTACTTCGCAGGTGAATTTTTAGTGATTGTCCTGTTTGTTACAAATCTGTAAAAATAATTGTACCTGATCTTTATGTACACCTATGAGGGTGTCGTCGACGTATCTTTTATATATGAAGGGAACGCAATTATGATTTTCTTTTAACACGCGTAGGGCTTCCGTCTCAAGATCTTCTGAAACTAAGTCAGCGAATAGTAGAGAGACAGGAAAGCTCATAGAGCTACTAAAAATCTGTTAATAAAATTTTCATACCATAACACGTTCATAACATCTAGACAAATTTGTATTAGTTTGCTTTAATTGATTGTTATAATGTTTAAAATTAAAAAATTCGTTGTCAATAATTTTTGTTAATTTTAAATAATTTTAAAATTATTTATATTACTATTTTATTCGTGACTACTAACTTTTAATTAATCTTGCATTAATGTAGATATTTGTAAACATTGGCCCTGCAATGTAATTTATGAAATTTGTTGTGTTTTTTCTGTTAATAAAGTGAGCCTGATGAGGTTGGCGAAACGTTGCTCAAACTAATACCTGACTTTGGAGTTTTCATTCTCACTCCTAAATAAGCTCTTACTGATCGTGTGCTTATGCACTAAACCTTAAGAAATTAATAAATAATCCTCGTTTGCTTTGCCACATAAAGTTAACGAAAGTTTTTATTTAAAAAATTTGCTGCTTTTAAATTCTTTTGTGTAGAAAGAATACGCCCCCTCATAAGAAACTGAATATTATTTAGCCAAGACTAACTCAAATCTGTTACTGGAGAAAACAGGACTTAGACGAGTACTTACTTAATTAGTAGACTTTTGTGATGCAAAAAATGACTTTTGAGAATTCCTTTTATTTAGCTAAGCACGGCTGGAATTGACTTTCTTTAGATGCTGGAGGTTTCAATACCTTTAACTTCACGGGTCACTTTTCACTGATAAACACTGATTAAACACTGGGCTTCTCCGTCGAACTAGATAGAAAATAGCGTATTGGAGTGATCACTTTAAATCGAGGTGTTGTTTACCTGACGCACTGTGAGACAGTGTCGTGCTAGCCCTGTACATTTAAAGGCTAAGGGTGAGAAATCATGTTCCCCACTACCAAAATTTTCTGGCCATCGAATAGGAAAAAAGTCACGCCCGTAAAAAAAGTCAGCCCCTTACTAACTTTCCCTCATTTTGTCTATATTTTCGAACAGACCAGGAGCCAATCCACATAGGCCAGGTTGCAAAGAATTAAAACTATGACAAAATTTCAAAGTAATGCATAGTAGATTTCCAGCTACTTTTTATTTTGAATTTAATACTCACAACAATTATGTTTTTTATGACAAAGTTTTTTTATTTTTTAATGTAATTGATTATTCAATTATGTGAATGAAAAAACAAAAGTTACTAACTAAAAAACTTATCGAACAATTTACTTGTTCATTCATAGCCGTATATATTGATGATTTTTTAATTTTTTTTTTATTTAAGTCTTATAAGCGTCATCAATTTATTACATTATTCCAAATACATCAATATGCAACTATTCTTGAAAAAACAAAATAGTCTCAACTATAAATCTAAGTAATTGATTATTGCGGTACCTACTATATCAAGATTCATGTTTTATTAATAGTACGGAAACTTGTTCACAGTAAATAAAAGTTCATTATTATTAATAAATTATCACAGTTTCATTCATATAAAAATATAAACACATAACAGCTGTTTTAGAACACTGTATACTTCCTCAGTCACAAACTAATCGTATTCGGTTTTACATGTCATCCATATAATACAAACACGTACTAGTATATTACGCACCTAGTGAACTCAGCTTCGCCTCGGTTGTTTATTCACGTGAAATCTGCGACATTTCTTAATCCCAAAACGTAATGCGTATACTGTTTTTCGTACCTCTGTGGTCATAAAACGGTTAATCAAGTTTGCGTGATTCGCCTCTTCACGGCCGCAGGTACGAAAAACTACATATTGAACTAATTATTCAACTGCTTCTAGGGCAAGTAGTTCACTAGTCGTGGCTTGACGTAAAATTACATATTCGTAATCGCATTGGGGTACATGGACAGTGTAGTGTAACTGTTGTTTTTTCAACTGAAGCTTTATAATGTTCATTAATCCATTCATCAAATTTTCTATATGTTTGTCTAACATATTCTTTGTTGCATAAACCGTATTTTGAACGATGTACACCAAATGTTTTATCTTTTTGATTTTTCTTTCATCATTTTCTAACCAATAATTCTAATGTTCTTAAGATATTAAATACTATTTTTGTGTTATGTGTCTTTGATATTTTCTAAATAATTTGTAAGGGCTTTCTAAAATATGTGACGAACAAATAGAATTTCTTTTTGTTTGACATATGCTGGACGATAACTACTGATAGCTTTTACAATTGCGACTTTTTTTATCATTTCATAGGAAATATGGATGGAAAGTTCAAATGTAAATTGTGATATTTGTATATTTTGGATTATGATGGATGCAAAAATTCAAGCAAACTCGTACCCCAGTATTAGTAATATCTCAAAAGCTCGGACTGATGTTTCTTTTTTTTTTTGGACTGTGAATTCAATATTAAAATAGAGGGTGTTGAAATTTTTTACCAATTTCAGCTATTGTCTTTGTAAGCCATTAAAAATGTTCAGAAATTTTTGAACTATCTGTGTCTGCGTGATAGCTTTTGGCTTGACTGATGATTTATTATTTGATTATCTAAGTATATCACAAAATCTTTTCACAAAAGTGGGCTAAGTGGATTGACCATTCTTAATTCTTTTATTAAATTTGATATACTATTATTAAATCCAACGGTTAATTCTTTGTAGTGTCGTTTATCACACACATGTCTGTTGTTTTTTACTTTTAACTCCTTGATAACTCAATGTTTGTCGTAGATCAAAATACTAGAAAACAAGTTCCTCACATCGGAAAAAAACTCATATTACCATCCCCACTAATTTTAAAGTTTTTTATTTTTCTAATTAAATATTTTGAACTTTAAATACTACATGTAGATAAAAATTTAGTGCTGTAGTTAACAATGCCGATTAATTTGTTGGGACTTTTGTAAGAAGAAGCGGATATAATCAACACCATTGGTCTAATATGATTTTGTCCATATAATATAGGAAACTGATATAGTTTAGAACGTTGCGGGTTTGTCAGTATGACTGAATAATACGGCACTCTTTAAGTTATAAGACTATTTTTGTATACTTAAATTATGACTCACTGGAATATGTCAGTTGGATTGTTAAATAAAATTCAAAAATTATCTGTACTAGTTTTTAAAAATTTTAGTGTCTGAGAAACGTACATTTCTTTATTTAGCTACTATAAGCTGTTTTTTTATCTGCTCTCGTTATGATAATACTGTTTACCTTTAATTTTTTTCCAATATTTGAAACTAGAGTCTGATACGAGCTCTTCGTAAATTTACAGGATTAAAGAAAAAAAATTTCCATACTAGTTCTTATTATCTGCTTTTCTTGCAAAAGTATCTTGTTACGCGTAATGGGCCCCCATGACCTCTTAAACATTGTTAATTCTTTGTATGTTAAAATTAAATGGAGAAATCTTATTCCAAAATTTTCATTGTACTGTTAAAAAAATCAAAATTTGATAAATCAATAAACTGATTAAAGAATTTGTGTTAGTATGTAGTTTTATCTCTGCTTTTAGACGCACTGTTGTTGTTATGATAATTGCTATTATTTTTGTAAACGTCTGTTACATTGAAAGTCTATTGCTTTTTCAATTTCTAGAGTTTTTTCTTGATATTCTACTTTTATTAACTCATTTACTTTTTGTTTTGTATTATAATTTATGGTATCCAACAAAATTTCATTTATTTTTAAAGTAAGTTCTGAGCGTATAACTTTTTAGTAAGAACTTAAAATATCTCTTGTTCTACACGTAATACTTCTCTCTAGTTCTAGACACATTTTGACTTCTACTAAAATTTTTTTTGAGTCAAAAATTTGTCTAAATTTGTTCTCATATAAATGCGGTGAGGTGTTCGTTTTTCTTTGATGCAGATGTTGTATAACAAGATAGTCTGTGCATAATTTGACTCGTAGTAATAGTTTTAAATACTACTTGACTAAAAAGGTAGTATCCGCTTTTGTCAAATAATTATAAGTTGTTGTAAACCTAATTTTAAATGATGTTTTAGGAAATAATAAATAACACAACGCAACGTTTAGGAATACGTTAAGTTTATAATCCGTTACGACGGAGAAAGATTCAGTGCACTACAATAGCTGTTACGATTTCATGTTTTAATATAAATTAAAGCGTGAAGATTTTTGAGTGATAAACAAAAGGCTGTTGTCTTTATGATTCCCTTTACCATATGCTTTTTATGCTTGATGTAATAGCTTTTTAATAAAAGTGAAATTAACGAAATGCCGAAATCTAATAAGTACAGTAGTTCTCAAATTTTTCATACGTTTTACAAATTCTAGTTTACGAATACTATTAGACGTGAGATTTTTATCGGCCAAAAAAATGTATCTTGAAATAAGTAAGTAAAAATTAAAGTTTAATTAACTTGAAAACAACAAATAAAGACATTAGCAGCAGCAGATCCTATTAACCGTACAATCACACTTGATTACTCTTTTCCACAAAATTTTATTGTGCCTCTGAATAATTGTAAGTATCAATGTTTATAGCAATTCAATGAAATGAAAAATTTTACTATGTCACATAGCAAATTCTGCATCCAAATGTGGGAAATTTTAAAACGATGATAACAAAATTCACTGTGCTAAATAACAAGAATTATACTATCACATTTTTTACTAAAGACATGGTAATTTTTATTATGCCACGTAATAATTTTTTTGAGGGCTGCTACATAATAAAAATTGCTTAAAATATAATAAATAATATTTTAAATGTAATAATTTACGTCAGTAGGTGAGTATGTCTAAGATTTCCTAAAAAATGTAGTTATTCTTAGTACGTTTATAGTACTTTTTCTAATACCTTTTTTCCATTGTATTTATTTTAATCCAATCATTACATAGGTTTTTTAAGCTAAAACCTTAAAACGTAAAAAAATGTGCCAACGGCAGGTGGTTTGAAGAAAACCGTACCTAATGCCAAAATAAGGCTTTATTGTATACGTAAATACATAGGACCCTCCTTCAATAAACCCGTCCCCTTCGCAACTGCGGTTGAGGACATAATTATATAGTCATAGCAGCCCCAATGCTTTTACGATTTTTCCTAAGCTTTTCCTTTCCACTTTCTCAGTTATCGATAGCTTATCTGTATTTTCTGGCACACGAAAAAGTAGCTAAGCTGTTGAGCCGAGGGAAAATACTCGATTCCCTTGAATGTCGTGTGTCAGTCCTAATGCGTTCACAGTGGGACTTTTGCCAACAATTATCGGCACAAGCATTCGCAAAAAGTTGCGTACGGTTGCGCGTTTGTTAGATCGGGTTGATAATTTTTTTGGTTAAATTATTATATAATTACGGTATCTATTGCTCCTTTCAAAAATCCCAAATTTATAAGTTTGCGAATTAATACTCAGAGTCTTATTATATTTTAAAATGACACTACTGATGAGATACATACTATTACAATCAAGTTGAAATATTGTAAAGTTGTTAGAGGTTTTTAAATATAATAACTTATATAGACGTGTAAATATGTATTTTAAGTATAATTGGCTCTACTGATTAAATGTGTAGTCTTAAGATGGTTGTCAAACTTGACACGCAAAAGTATTTCTTTCCTTAGCAAATTTTATTTTGTAATAAATTGAAACAATGTCTCCACATTTATTTTTCGCCGATATATTTTGAAAAGCTGCNCTGTATACTTCCTCAGTCACAAACTAATCGTACTTGGCTTTACATGTCATCCATATAATGCAAACACGTACTAGTATATTACGCACCTAGTGAGCTCGGCTTCGCCTCGGGCGTTTATTCACGTGAAATCTGCGACATTCCTTAATCTCCACACGTAATGCGTATACTGTTTTTTGTACCTCTGTGAGCATAAAATGGTTAATCAAGTTTGCGAGATTTGCCTCTTCACGGCCGCAGGTACGAAAAACTACATATTGAGCTAATTATTCAACTGCTTCTAGGGCATGTAGTAGTTCACTAGTCGTGGCTTGACGTAAAATTACACACTCGTGATTGCATTG
This sequence comes from Copidosoma floridanum, assembly GCF_000648655.2. The sequence goes on from NW_019379923.1 coordinate 145,792, forward strand.
GGGTACATGAAAAGTGTAGTGTAACTGTTGTTTAATTAACAGAAGCTTTATAATGTTCATTAATCCATTCATTAAATTTTATATATGTTTGTCTAACATATTCTTTGTTGCATAAACCGTATTTTGAACGATAAACACCAAATGATTTGTCTTTTTGGTTTCTCGTAGAAATAGTTTCAAAGACTACTTGACTAAAAAGGTAGTATCCGCTTTTGTCAAATAATTATAAGTTAATGTAGACCTTATTTTAAATGATGTTTAAGAAGATAATAAACATCACAACTCAACGTTTAGAAATACGTTAAGTTTATAATCCGTTACGACGGAAAAAGATTCAGTGCACTACAATAGCTTTTACGATTTCATGTTGCAACATAAATCAAAGTGTGAAGATTTTAGAGTGATAAACTAAAGGCTGTTGTCTTTATGATTCCCTTAACCATATGCTTTTTGTGCTTGATGTAATAGCTTTTCGATAAAAGTGAAATGAAAAAATTGCCGAAATCTAATAAGTACAGTAGTTCTCAAATTTTTCATACGTTTTACAAATTTTAGATTACGAATACTATTAGACGTGAGATTTTTATCGTCTAAAAAAATGTATCTTAAAATCAGTAAGTAAAAATTAAAGTTCAATGAACTTAAAAACAACAAATAAAGACTTTAGCAGCAGCAGATACTATTAACCATACAATCACTCTTGATTACTCTTTTCCTTAAAATGTTTTTGTGCCTCTGAATAATTGTAAATATCAATGTTTATAGCAATTCAATGAAATGAGAAATTTTTCTGTCACATAGCAAATTCTGCGTCTAAATGAAGAATATTTTACAACGATGACAACAAAATTCACTGTGCTAAATAACAAGAATTATACTATCACATTTTTTACTGATATAGACATGGTAATTTTTATTATGCCGCGTAATAATTTTTTTTTTACAACCTTAAAACGTAAAAAAAGTGCCAACGGCAGGTGGTTTGAAGAAAACCGTACTTAAATCCAAAATAAGGCTTTATTGTATACGTAAATACATACGACCCTCCTTCAATGAACACGTCCCTTTTGCAACTGCGGTTGAGGACATAATTATATAGTCATAGCAGCCCCAATGCTTTTACAATTTTTCCTAAGCTTTTCCCTTTCCACTTTCTCAGTTATCGAAAGCTTATCTGTATCTTCTGGCACACGAAAAAGTAGCTAAGCTGTTGAGCCGAGGGAAAATACTCGATTTCCTTGATTATCGTGTGTCAGTCCTAATGCGTTCAATGCGTATGACTAGTCACTTTTACCACCTTCTACTACGCAGCTCTGCTCATAATATATTTACATTTATTGGTACGTGTCCTGCAGGTGTTTTTGTTTCACGCTTATCTTTCCTATAATCTGTCCTGTGAATCCGGCACTGCCCCGATGGTAAGTACATCATTTTATTGATCGAACGCACTTTTTTGGGTTTATATTTGAAATCACAAGCCACCGAATTGTAGGTGTGTTTGAGTTTTAATTTTTTATGCCAACGTGATGATGTTTTAATGAATACGAGGCCATTTCTTTGGCAACAAAAAACAACAAAAATCAAAATTTGATATTAACTAAAAGCTAAAAATAAGTTATAAAACATCTGTACATGTTACGCGACACATGCTGATTAAAATTGTAAAAAAAAACCATTTTTTTCACGGTTACAACGTTGATCACACAACTTTTTATAAGGTGAGAATTTGACTAATTACAGAGTTGCGTGTACACAGTTTGCTATATTATTGAGTAGTTTAAAACGCATTATGTTCTCTT